>ML810878.1:209064-219385 GCA_009831015.1 Picea engelmannii
AAAATTGTTATAGATGTAAATCCGATTCACAATTTGAGAGGGCTAATTGAACATATCCCGTAGAAGGGAATGTCAAGAAGACAACCTTTCATGGTAAACGGAGGAAAGTTAATATTGACAGACAGAATTGTAGTAGAGGTAAAACTCATTCATAATTTGACAGGGTTGCTAATTGAAAATAGCCATTAGAAAAAATGTTAAAAAAACAACTTTGTTGAAGAATTTTAAGATGAAAGGAATTTGGAAAAATTTGATAATCTATAATTATGAAGAAAATGTTTAAAATATTATTAATAAAAATATAACTAATACAATTATATAATTAAATATTAAAAATATTAATATATCCTGATAAATATTATTGTAATATATATGTTAATTTAAAAATACAATTATAATGTGATTTATTATTTTATATATTTAAGGAATTTTTTATTTAAAAAATTAATAAAAGTTGTGGTATTTTGGCTTCCAATTTAAACAAGTGTTGTATGGCAATAGAATGAGAATAAATGCACTGCTACGGAGGTACTGAGGGAGAAATAGAAGTCCGAAACAACAGAGACACGGGGTTGGACCGAGGGAGAAATAGAAGTCTGAAACAACAGAAACACATGGGAAACAACTTGAAGTATAGGTGGTATCCATGCAAAGGATGACTCGTGTCAGTGTGTCACACGCCAACCATAATACATTGGGCCGGTAGATGACCCCCAAAGAACCTCTGGAATTAGTTAATCATAATATTATATTAATATGTGGTTAATACGTGAATGAGGTAGTTTTTTCGTGAGGCGTGTATAGTTCAAATATGGGACTTAGAAAATTTATGTCTCAATGACTTGAAGTAAAGGTTCTTGGAAAAAAAGACCAGGAATCACACACATTAAACATTCAAATATAATAAACACAATTTTCTGACATCTAGCATAGTTGAAGAAAAAAAATGTACCATTCCGAAAGCAGCTCACAAGGCACTGTCAAAATTGTTCCCGAAGTAGTTTTCTTTGAAATTTATTAAAAATTAATAATGTCTATTACATATTTCTGGAATTTGTTCCATATTTCTGGAAATTTAAATACGTTTGTCATATAGATTGGGATTGGGGCTCTCGCGGACCATAAAAGAAATAAGTACAAGAAATATGATTGTAGAAAGAAGAAGCGCATGGCAATAGACAAAAAGACCTCAAAAGAAGAAATTGGAAGTTATGAGTCTCTGGTTAGAGATTTCTATTTAAAGAGGTAGAATAACTAGATTGATAAAGAAAACAAGATGTGATCAGTATTGACTTACTATGAAGTTGATGCATTTTTGTTGCTCTCGTCGACGACCACTTGAATCGTGCCAACCGGTTGTTGCCCTTCATCGGTGAGCTTGTCCATTCTCCTTTCGAGCCATTCTTCAATGTAGCTTCTTATTGGGGCCACATTGATTTCATCCCAGATTTCTATGTCGAAAAGCTCATTTTCTAATTTCCTTAGATCCATAGAAATACTATGCAGAGCCTGTTTAATTTCTTCATTGTGTGCCAAATAGTCCACTAGCCATTTCTCGACGTCATCATCACCATATTCAAGGATGTCATAAAACATCGATTTGACCCTTGATGCACCGCTACCCAATGGGCTGATCTATCGCCGCTCTTTGCTACAAACAAGGAGATCAACTGTCAGATCCAAGAACTTCTCCATAAGGGGCACATCCGACCCATCTCATCACCTTGTGAAAGCCCAATCGTGCTGGTGTAGAAGAAAGATGGGACTTGGCAACTCTACATCGATTATCGGGCCCTAAATGAAATCATAGTCAGGAACTAGTACCCGATTCCCTGAATCAACGATCTCCTTGATCAACTCAAGGGGGCCAAATACTTCAGTAATATTGATATGAAGTCTAGCTACCATAAGGTCCCAATAGAACTGACAGATGTATGGAAAACTGCCTTCGAGTCAAAAGAAAGTCTTTTTAAATGGTTGGTCATGCGCTTTGGTTTGACAAATGCCCCAACAAATTTCATGAGGATGATGGAAAATATCTTGCGACCTTTCACTAATTCTTTTGTGGTGGTGTATCTGGATGACATCCTCGTCTACAACAAGACTTGGGAAAAACACTTGCAGCATATTCAACAGGTTTTGCACACTCTGAAGTTGCAAATACCTAGGCTACATTGTTGATCCACTTGGTGTGCATGTTGATCCAATCAAGATCCAAGTCATCCGTGACTAACCAACCGCAACCACGCTCACTGAGATTCAAAGCTTCTTAGGCCTTTCCAATTTATACTGAAGGTTCATGTTGGGATTCTCCCATATTGCATGGGCCTTCAACCAAATAACCAAAGGTGGTAGTAAGGCAAAATTTGTGTGGGGCATGTCCCAACATAAAACATTTGATGATCTGAAGCAACGCTTGTGATCCTCCCTAGTGCTTTCATTACCTGACCTGGAACAACCCTTTGAGATCGAGACAAATGCTTCAGATTATGCTATGGGTGTTGTCATCACTCAGCATGACCACCTCGTGGCCTATCATAGTGAGACACTATCAAATGTCGTCCATAAGTACCCTACTTATGACAAATAAATGTACTCCATTGTGCAAGCCTTCCGCTAGTGGAGGCATTACATTCTCAGAAAGGAGAAAATCATCCACACTAATCATAATCCATTGCAGTTCATGCAGACACAAGACAAATTGCAAAATAAACGCCATCAGAAGTGGTCCACATATTTGTAGCAGTCCCACCTCAACATCAAGTATAAAATAAGAAGTACCAATCGATTCGTTGATTGCCTCAACCAACCTCTAGTCATGACACTCACCACAGTGCTCGATCCTTGTGGCCATGAGACCTTCGGATGACCCCACCTCTATGAGACAAATCCTAACTTCGCAAACACATACCATATGTTGGGCACAAAAACAACGATCACCAATTTCCATCTTCAGGACAGCTTGTTGTTCCATCTGGGCCATCTATGCATTCCATCAAGTGAACTAGCGAAGTTGATTTGGGAATCCCACTACAGTTGAGTGGAAGGACACTTCAGTGGGGAAAATGCAGCGGCACTATTGCAGTGACATTTCTATTGTCTGGAACATCGACGGGATGTCAACAAGTATATTTGGTCCTGCACTTCCTGCACTATTTCTAAACCTACCATTAAGAAACAAGGCATGTACACTCATCTTCCTACTCCTGACAGGCCTTGAGAATCCATCTCAATGGACTACATGTCGGGACTTCCTTCCACCAAGCGGGGAAATGACTGTGTTTTTGTAGTTGATGATTACTTTTCCAATATAACGATTATGGCCACCTGCAAGAAGAGCATCAAATCGGAGGCCACTACCAAGCTCTTGTTTGAACGAGTGTGGGTACACTTTGGGATCCCACAACTCATTATCTCAGATCGAGGCAGTCGGTTCCTCAACACATTCTGGTCGAGCCTCTAGTTACTGCTGGACACCAAGATTATCAAGTCCACTTCCTTCCACCCCTAGACAAATGACCAAAATGAGGTTGTCAACCAGATGATCATGCACATCCTACGCATGTACAATTCCAAGCACCCCCACACCTGAGATGAGAGTTTTCCCTATGTTCATCACAACTACAACAGAGCCTTACATAACTCAACTGACCACAACTCCTTCCAAGTGGGGTTAGGATTTCAACCATTGGGTTCCATGGATGTTGCACTACACCTTTCGGCCACCCATGCAGACTCGTCGCATGCTCCAAATGGAGGTGACAAAGCCACCTGGTTCATTGAGCAGATCCAACACTTCCACCAACAGGTTCAAGATATTTTATGGAAGTCCATTGCAAAGTACAAGCAACGCCATGATCAACATCGGGTCCCACACCAGTTTCAGGTGGGAGACAAAGTTTGGTTGCACTTGCATATAGAACACCTTTCAGGGCCCCATCAAAAGCTTTGTCCACTCCGTTATGGACCCTACACCATCACCAAGGCTGTGGGTGATAATTATTTTGACCTCAACCTTCTCCCATTCCTTGGCTTGCACCAATATTCAATGTGTACCTCCTTCAGCCTTACTTTCCACCAATATTGGACACCTTGGAGATCGCGGAACAATTGACATTAACAGAGCTCAACCCTGACTGCATGGAACAAACATCCACTGATCATATTGTGGACACACAAGTCAAGGGCACTCACCAACAAAGGATCCAACTTTATCGGGTTGTCAAAGCAGGGCAAATCCTGCATGAAGGCAAGTGGCTCACCCGGGGCCAAATTCAACATAATTTTCCTCAACTAATGGGGGAACTCAACGCAATGGAGACCATTGTTTCCTAAGGGGGGAGGATTGATCCAGGAGGATATCGGTGGCCACCCACCTTGTACAACTGGCTCAAAATAGGTTTTTTGGCAACTTACTATTTTTAACGGTTTTCAATTCCTGGACTTTCGAGGCCATTTTGAGGGCTTAAACGATGATTTTTCGTGATCAGACACCTCGAAAATAGCCAATGAATTTGATTGAGCCCCCTAAATGAAGCTCCACATCAATACCTTTCCAACGAGCTATCGTGTGATCTAAATAGAGATCGTATGCAAAAGTTACGACCTTGGGAAGTTGATGTACTAACTTACCCCAACGGGACTCACATGACTTTTGGCGCTTCATCTCCTAGGGTTAGTTTTTTGGATGTATAGGGATTTGGAATTCATGTTTATTGTAAAAATTCCTTCAGACCCTCATTATACTCATATTATCGCAAATGAGCGTAGCCATCACATCTCTTCTCAGAGATAAGTTGCCACCATTCTAACAAACTTGTTTCCAGTCTGCATTTTACAATTTTCTGCATATTTCTTATTTAATAGAAGCGAAGTTTTACTATATCTATGTTATTGTTCACTGTGTCTTTGTGTTAATATTATAAATCTATGATTTCATTTCGTTCCGCTCATAAATCCGGATCACATGTGGTATTTCGGTGCTCCATATCTGCAACTTGAGGGCCTCAAGACATCATCTCCTTAGTTATCCCACAAAATGGGGATAACAACCCTTACAGATGTATCTTCACTTTAATCAAATACGGTGAAATTTTTTTGTTGAACATCAACATTCTTATTCCTCGTTGAAATTGTAAAAACGATAATAGAGTTCTCAAAACCTTCAAATTTGATGTATTGTTTTGTTTTGAAATTCAATGTACTGCTTTGTTTTGAAATTCGATGTATTGTTTTGTTCTGAAATTCCTACCTTGTCGGTCGGTGGTGAGTTTGGTGATGACCTGATAGATGCAGCTTCAATCTAATCAAATCATAGTTTCATTTCATAGGGGTGAAGACGAAAGGCATTGGGTGTTGGGATCATTTCGACTGTTGAAAACTCTAATATCAATTTGTTATCTTACCGTAACGGTCATATTGTTAGAGAACAGTTGTGCAATGTGTACTATATATACATTATTGATGTACATATTAATTGAATTGGCTTCGTGCCTTTAACACATGTCTTATTTTCCTTCTTGATCTTATTAGTTATTTACTTTCTTGGCTAGATTTTTAACAGTGGTATCAGAGCACACTTCTGATCTTGGTGCCTATGGGAATGTGATGGGCGAATGTGAGAATGGATAAAGAGTGTAGAGATGAAGAAAACAAGTAGATGTGTGAAGGCACTATGTGGTAAAAAAAAATGAACGCTTGGTATGAATGATTTTATCTCTGCAATTAACACTTGTGCGTCATTGAGTGCTTGCATGTGTTTGCTATTCGTGTTGGAATGGTTGCTGCATAGAAAATGAGCATAGAGAAATCTATTTACTAGTTTAGAGATCGAATCCAATAAAGGCATATGATCTCGAATATGGTTTTCAAACTTATTTTTTGGGTTTTATAAAAAAAACGTTATTTTTTTAAAAGAAGTTTGAAATGTCGTCGAGTTTAAAAATAAATAAAATTATTTCTTTGGTTTTGTGAAGAAATATTTTATTTTCAAGAAGGTCATAAAAATAAGTGCTTTGCTTTATTTTAAAGGAGGTCATGTAAGATTTATATTTTGGCATGGAGATATTTTCCCATGAAGATTAGGAGTGTTGTCGCTATTGTTGGCGAGTTGATGGTAACGTGTGGATTGTGGAGAAAGATATCCTTGTGGAAGTTTTGAAGTGGAAAATTAGTCATTCCCTGGAATAGGGGAGTCCACTTGTATGAAAGTTGCTAGGTATTACAAGAGGAGGAGAGGAAATATAATCCACGACAAAAGAATGATGGAATTTTGTCCGCGCCAGAGGAGAGAGAACCAATTTTGCTTCTTTATTCGCAACACCATTCAAAATTTCAAAGAATAATTCAAGTCCTGCATTCTTGATTTGTGTCTCTTCAGAATTTTATGGCTTGTAGAATAATTCAACTCCTGGCTTTTGGGCTTATGTCTATTCAGAATTTTATGAATTGCAATTTGTGATACTTAGTGTTGTTCCTTTTGTGAGTATCAAATACTGTTGAATTGAATGATGATTGTAATTGGGTGCCTTTTTTGTTGAAGCGAACACCCTTCTGTTGAGTTTAAATTTTCTATTGTCGAGTTGGATTATTGTAAAAGGGTGGAATTGCAAGAAGCCCTTCTTTCCATTCTATTTTCATGGATCAAATTAATGTTTTGGTAGCTGAACACTCTATTTCTATATTTTGATGACAACACAATCACAGTTGACAAGACAACTCTCTCTTACATTAAAAATTGTTTACATAATTCAAAGGATACACTTGAGTTTTTATAGTTTGATTCACAACTCCACCAAGAAGATCTACAACAAAAGAAATATCATTCTAAACCTATTTCTATTCAGAAATTTTCTCAGTCTACTCACAACAAAATTAGTGAAGTCAATGAAGTTGATGAATAATATTGAAATGCCAATTTAGTGATAAAGTTGGATATATGAAAGATTAATCTTTCAATCTTCATCCTTGTATGTATTGTGGAAAGCATACACATGATGGTCAAGGGGGAAATCTAAAGTTTTAAGTCACGTTCAAAGATTCTTTTAGAGTCTGTGAACAGATGATCAAATATGCAACCTTGTTCCTGAACATACAATCAGATTATTGGTTTGTGGTAATCGTGAAACCATCTCTTCATAGTTTTTGATCTTTTGATAGTTTGTGGTCATCTTGAAACCACCAATTAAGTAGAAGACATGAGGTTTTGCTTGTTACATTTTCAGAGAAAATCATCAACATTTGTAGTTGTTCTTTGCTTGGTTAGTTTATGGTCAACTTGAAACCATGCCATTTAGTAGAAGACTTTCTACTTTTGGTAGCTTTTGATTTTGAGAGAATTATCAACTCTGTATTTAGAGTTTGTGGTCATCTTTAAACCACCAATTTAGTAGAAGCCTTAATCTTCTACTATTTGTTCAGAAAGCATCTTAAGCCCTTTGAATATTTCCTTGACACATGATTAGTTGTCAAGAAGTGACGGTTTTTTTATGCAAGAAGAAACTTATAATTATGATTATGAGGATGTTGAAAACTTTAATCTCACTTCGTTATCTTGATATCGTTATGTATACTCTCTCTCTCTCTCTCTATATATATATATATACATTATTACTATATATACATTATTGATTTACATATTAATTGAATTGACCAATAGGGTTTTGGAAGTGGAGGTCGTTGACATGATATAACAAGAGAGCTATGGATTAAATCAACGGTGAAGAAGCAATCATGCGTTATAGTGTTAAAGTGCGGAAGGATGTTGATCAACGTTGCCAATATGGATTAAGTCCTGTGTTACATCACTGACATCATATCGTCTATGTTGGTCAATGGAGTGCATAAGGGTGTTGATCAACGCTGCCAATATGGATTAAGTCCAGTGTTACATCGCTGATCATCTATGTTGGTCAATGGGCACCAAGAGCTCAGAGATTTTGGTGTGATTCAATAGTCTTTTCATAAACCAGGCATAACTAAAGGAAATTATGAGAGATTTTGAGAGATTTTGGTAAAAAAAAAATCCAGACCTATAATATGCACTAGCGAAAAAAAACTTGAAAAACCATTAAATACTTTAAAGTCAATGCCCGGATGGTAACAAGGATAATAATAAATATCTAAGTACAATTATCTAAATTTAGATATCATTGTCAAGGAGAAACAGTCATACAGAAAATTGTGAAAATTCTTCGTATTGGTATTTTAGTATTGAAGCACACAGATTGAGATGTTCATTCATATAAACTCTTGTCGTACTTGGGGTTGACAGTGCCCAGATTTTCAAGTGTAATTCTTGAAAGCTGTAATTTCAGTTTGAATAATCACTTCAATCCACGAAGAAGGTTCATTACTCATGAGCTGAATTTGTATTCGCCAAAGTCTAAATCCAATCTCTATAAAACATTTCAAGTCTTGGAATTCCCGATCCGTTGTTCTTTTAGGGTTTCTCTTCTTTTCTGTGATAGCTCTATCCACTGGTGTCCCTATTATTAAATATCATTGGCTAGAACGTTCATTCAGAATGATGTGGGGTAGAGAAGAATGTCGTCACGATGGCGATTACATTGAACCTTTCAAGAAAACTGCGATTGATGATCCGAAATTCGAATGATCAGCGCGGGGAAGGTGAGCACTTGGAACTGTTAGATGAATAAGTTGAGCAATCGCTCAGTTAATTAGTTAACTTACAGTTGTTTGGTTTCTTGTTTTTATCGCTGAGTTGAGTGAGCTGTTAGACACTTCGTTGTTTACGAATCATTCCCTTTGCATGTAATTCCTTTTATATATCAATTCAATAATGAGATCAGAGTGTGCTTTTGTGCAATTCTGTTCTACGGTTCCTGTTAAAACCGTTTCTCTGTTCTATCAATTCATTTTCTGTTTCCGCAGATTAGTTCTTCATGGTATCAGAGCAGGCTGCAGATCTAGCCTCTGTCCAGCTTGCCAAATTGCAAAACGTTTTCAGCAAGCTCTGTAAGAATTGCAAATCTGGTTTTTTTCTGTGCAATTCGTTTTTTTTTAGCCTAGATTTAGACCACAGTATCGTGCACAGGAAGGAGGAACCGCCGGTATATAATTTTTGAGCAGAAAATGGCCAGCATGAGCAACCAGGCTCTCATGCAAGCACCTATTTTGAACGGGTTGAATCATAGCACTTGGGTATCCAAGATGAAAGTTTTTATGAGCTGTCATGAATGCTTAGAGATTGTCGAAGATGGAGTTACCTTGCTGAAAGTTGAAGATCAAGATGCATTGGATCCGGATGCGAGACGCACTTACACAGAAGTGGTCAAGAAAAATGCAAAAGCCTTATGGCTTATCTTTCAGGGGGTGGATGAGTCCATCTTTTTGAAAATTGAAGGCGAGAGCACCGTCAAAGGAGCGTGGGATACTCTCATGAACATCTATCAAGGAACCGAGAAAGTGAAAACCGTCAAGTTGCAAACTTTGCGACAGAACTTTGAAACAATGTCTATGAAAGATACAGAGACAGTCGACTAGTTTATGACAAGTGTAAACCACCTCGTCCATCAAATCCGAAGTCAAGGTGAAGACATTCCTGATCAGAAAATTGTGGAGAAGGTGTTGCGAAGCCTTCCTGAAAAATTTAATATGGTTGTTGTTGCAATCGAGGAATCGAAGGATCTGACTACGTTTACCATAGATCAGCTGATGGGCTCTCTTTTATCACATGAGGTGAGATTGCAGAGAGAAAACACTTCGTTGGAATTAGCTTTCCAAACGCAAGCCACCATAAGCAAAGGTCGAGGCCATGGTGGAAGAAGCAGAGGATGAGGAAGAGGTTGGCGAGGCAGATCCCAGCCGCAGAATGCTTGTAGGTCGCATGCAGACCCAGATCAGTTGCATGCAAGATCTTCCTATGACAGAGGTCGAGGCAGAGGTCGCACTCATGAATGGGTTGACAGAAATTCAGTGCCATTACTGTAAGAAGTTTGGACACTACAAGTCCGAATGTTATAAAAGACCTACGAATCGAGAGCATGGAACCACACATGTTGCAGAGGAAGAGAAAGTGCAAGAAACCATGTTTTACTCCTGCCATGCGACTACAGAACCAACCAATTCAGATGTGTGGTTGCTCGATAGAGGTTGCAGCAATCATATGACAGGTAACAAAGATCTATTTTTGTCTTTTGATAGTTCTGTCAAAAATAAAGTAAAGTTGGGGGATGATCATTTGGAGAATGTTCAAGGAATGGGTACCATTTATGTACTCTCTAAGAATAATGAAAAGAAATGCATCCGAGAGGTGTATTATGTCCAAGGTCTTAAGCATAATTTGATTAGTGTAGACCAG
>ML810878.1:238999-267735 GCA_009831015.1 Picea engelmannii
ACAATGGTCAAGTGGATTAGTGTAAGATCCAAGCAGTTATCTGAAATGAAAGAGATCCAATGCATACATAAGAGGGTTATAATGATCAAATATGACACATACCATGATACCTCGGACCAATTACCTCATGGAGCAAGAGCCTTCTTTGATGCAAGCCCAAGTCGGTAGTGATGGAGGCTGGTACTGCTGGCAGGACAAATCTAGCTGAGAAGAAGAAGAAGGGTCCTCCAGGACCATGCTCGGGTCGCTCCTGCTCTCGGTACTCCATGTCTAGGACCATGTGGGCCTCGAGACATGATCTCCTAGTTATCCCTAGATATCGGGGATAACAGGGCACACTGTTGGAGGAAGAAATATTTGATTTTCCTAGGAGATGGTAGATATGAATCCAAACACTATCTAGAATGATTTTCCATCATCAAAGTGCCATTTTTGCATCAGTTCTTGAGGGATTTTATCTGCATATTTATTATTTCTCTTAGCTGGGAGAATTTCTGAAGGAGGGTGCATCTTCTCTTGGAGGTTCAGTGAGTTGGAGGGTTAGATATCACAGTTTAGATGGAGGATCTCATCATATGTGTTCTACATCATCAGATCTATATATCTACAATATTTTTCTAGGTTTTGGAGGTTATAAGAGAGGAGGCGGAAATACCTAGGGTCCCTACAGCTAGGAAGTGCACAACTTAGCCTGTTTGGGGTGTCAAATTGAAGAAGGGGAAGAAATTGATATTTTTTACACTTACGTGCATCCATTGGGGTTTTTGGATCACTCACGACTCTTTTTATTGTACCTAGGAGGCATCCTCAACAATAAATTATACATTTCTACTATATTCTTTCAAATCTATATATCTCTTGTATGGAGGTTGGCTTACTAAATAAATAAAGACCAGATCTGAAGTTTTTGGCTATTCAATTGTGTTATTCTCTTTTATCTTGTTGTTTTCCTATATTATAGTCCATATCTATCTTCCATATGCTGTGAAACTATGGGAAACAACTCCAATGTAACCCCGGGGGGAACAATCTGCAAAACACTCACAAACAACTCACAAAAATAAGTAAAAATTCATTTATGTTCCTGGAAAATCTACTTGGGAATATTAAAATGGTATCAGAGAGAATATTCTTTCCAGCCTATGATTTAATTGATGACTAGAAATGTAACATCCCCAGCCACCATCAGGTCAGACAATGCTACCAACACAATGATTTCTTAGCCTTGCAAGCTCTAATACCATATTGTAACATCCCCAGCAACCAACAGGCGGGGTATTGCTACCAACACAACGATTTCTTAGCCTTACAAGCTCTGAGACCATATTGTAATGTCCCCGACCCTCCAAAGATTGGGTAATGCTACCATGCAGAATTTACAACTTATATAAAATATATGCATTTAAATGAAGTTAAATAACTTAACACAACACAATCACATAACTATTCCTAACATACAAAATTAATGGAATTAACAGTAATTCATACATGCAACGAAATACATGAAGAAATACAAGCATCACAACAACATACATAAAATACATAATTAAACACAATTATGATACTTATCTTTTATCTGGAGTAAGTCCGCAACTACGTGTAGAACTTCCACGAACCTCCCAGCCTTAGACCGCACTTCTCATCCCTCTCAGCAGTAGGTCACCCCCAAGCTAGGACTAAACTCCATCGGGTAAGGGAATTCTAGGCTTGGCAAGGACAACAAGAAAATTGCACAAAGCAACATGAAGGATCTTTTATCCCAGGAGCCACTTACACCCACAACACATATATCCTCATTCCCCACACACCTGCTCCACCCCAGGAGGATACACCTTCACTAATACAATTCCATCAGCCAGTACTCCTCCCTTACCTTCGGATTCAACAATAGGTTGGACCAGAAGTCTCAAAGTTCTATGGCTGTTATGGGAATCCCTTCCAGGATAACTCACTTCCCAACAAACTCTCTCACCTGGGAGAGTTTCTCACAGGCCTGACAACTTGCCTCTTCAACTAGTCTTCGACTTAGCTACAACTGGGTATGGATGAAAACAACGGAAACAACAATAGGAACTGGGAAAAATGGGTATGGACACCTAACAAGACAACATCCTAACGCTAAGTCCCAACATGGCTCAGACAACTACAATTGCGTAGGGCTCTACAGGAAACAACACAGGACAACTTTCTCGTTTCTGGTTTCAGAGTTGTGTGAGGCTATACAGAGGTCAGACGCAGAGGAAAGAACAGTTTCACATGCACGATGGAAGAATGGTGGGGCAACCAACCTTCCTGTGAGGGTTTTTATTCATTATGCACAATTATGCAGATGCAAAGGCAAAAATGGTTCAAACGGAGGACGACCAGCGAACTCAGGCGGAGAATCAAAATGGAAGAGAACCCCCAACAAAGATGTCTTCTTCAGTTTTAACTACATTCCCCCAGGTCGACACTTGTCTTCCTGGAGCTGCATGTGTTCCCTTTTGCACATGTATCCCGTTTCCCAAGAACTTAGGATAACAAAACTTTTAATGTCCACTTTAGTGTTCAGGAAATAATGTTAAAATATTATTCCTCTAGAGGTAATCCCCCTACCTTGGCCCCTAGGCCCAAATACTTATCCCCCCCACCCCCCCCCTCCTTACCCTACCTAGTGGAGCTTAGTCCCCCATAAATATTCTTTGTGGAGGGTCTACACACAACAATATTTATACGTTTATTAATGATCTGCATAACTACATATAGAAACAAAATCAGGCTCTTGGCCTTGGCATCTAGCTCAGCAGCCTAATAAACACATAAGTCTTTCATCTTACAATCACTTGTCTCACCATATTATAAGAAAAATTACAATTCAATAGGGGTCCGACCTTGGGGTATTAAAATCCCCTCCCCTTGTTTTTTCACTGTCCTCAGTGAAACTTATTTACAAAACAACAACAAGATTTTCAAAATCTTCAAAGAGATGCGGGTATTTTTCCCGCATAACATATTCATGTTCCCAAGTCACGTTCTCAGGACCGTACTAGGTCCACTGTGCCTTTACAAGCCCTATGGCTGCATTCCAGAGTTGTTTACTTTTCCAATCTAATATGCGCACATGATGCACTTACAAGACACCTTCTTGGTCCACCTGAATCACAATCCAATCGATTACATGATTAGCATCAAGTATATATTTCTTAAGCAATGAAACATGAAACACATTATGTACAGTCATGTATGTAGGTAATGCAATAATATATGCAACTAGCCCAATCCTTTCTCAAATTTCAAATGGCCCACAATATTTGGCTGCCAACTTTGAACAGTTTCCCAGCTTCAGGGAACTTCTGTTATCTTTCACTTTCAAGAAAACATGCTCTCAAACTATAAACTCTCTGTGGGTTCTGTTTTTATCATCATAACTCTTCTGCCTATCTTGGGAAGCCTTTAAATTCTTCTTAATCTTCAACATTTGTTCTTCCAATTCCTTGAGAAACTTTGGCCCAACTACTACTCTATCAGCTGGGTTATCCCATCTTACTGGAGTGTTGTACTTTATTCCTTAAAGTGCTTCAAATGGGCTCATCTTCAATGATGCTTGATACCCATTGTTGTAGGCGAATTCTACCAAGTGTAGGTAGTCTTCCCATTTTGATGGTTTTTCCATCACATACATCCTTAACATGTCTTCTATCACTTGCTTCACCCTCTCTGTCTGCCCATCAGACTCAGGATGATAGGTTGTGATGAAGTTCAGATTCGTTCTAAATCCTTTGAACAACCCTTTCCATAATTTTGAGGTAAATTTTGGGTCCATGTTAGATACAATTGTCTTGGGAATACCATGCAATCATGTTATTTCCCTCATAAAAATATCAGTAACATTAGCTTCCTTGTGAGTAGTCTTCAATGGAATAAAATGGGCAGCTTTCGTAAGCGTGTCCACCACCACCATGATTGAATCATGTTTCTTGCCTGTTCTGGGCAATCCCGTGATGAAGTCCATTGTCACCACTTCCCACTTCCACTTAGGGATGGCTAAAGGTTGTAGCAACCCAACTGGGTTCCTGTGCTTAGCTTTAACCTTCTGACACTCCATACATATGGTGATGTATTATTCAATTTCTTTCTTCATACCGAGTCAAAAGTAATGGCTTTTGACTACTGCCACAGTCTTCTAATATCCAGGGTTCCCATCATAAGGCACGTCATGCATTTATTTCAAAATCACGAGTTTCAAATCCTAGACATTAGGTACATAAACTCTGGTTTTTTACAGGAGTGTTCCATCCGCTCCTATCTTATAATCTTCCACTCCTTTCAGTGTCTTACCTTGATGTAGCTTTGCTACCAATTCCCTGTACTGCAAGTATGCATTTGCATCTTCCAAAACTATTCCTTTTATATCGGTTTGATACATTCTAATGGTTGTAGCATGTACTTTGTGTACTCTCCTGCTAAGTGCATCAACCACTTTATTCTCCTTACCTTTGATATGCTTGATATCAAAATCGTACTCATAGAGAAACTCCAACCACCTACTCTGTCTAGCATTCAAGGTTGGCTGATCAAACAAGTACTTCAGACCAATATGGTCTATCCTCAATTCAAACCTCCTTACCATGAGGTAATGTCTCCATTTCCTCATAGTGTGAATGATGGCCGCCAACTCCAAATCATGAGTTGCATAGTTCTTTTTGTGCTCTTTCAACTTCCTGGATTCATAACATATTACAAATCCATTCTGACTGAGAACTCCTCCTAGTCCTTCCTTTCATGTGTCTGTGCACACTACGAAATCTTCATTTGGGCCTGCGATCCTCAGGATTGGAGCACTGGTTAACAACTGCTTCAATCGTTGGAAGCTTCTCTCACATTCCTTTGTCCACTGAAATTTCTTCTCCTTCCTTTGCAAGGAAGTGATATGGTGAGCTATCCTCAAGAACTCTGCGATAAACCTTTTGTAATAGCCATCTAGACCCATAAAGGATTTGAATTATATCACGTTCTTTGGCGCTGACCATTCTCTGATGGCCTCAATATTCTCAGGATCTACAACTATCCCATCCTTCGAAATAATATGCCCCAAGTAACGGATCCTCTCCTGATGAAACGAGAACTTTCTCAACTTGGCATATAGTTGGTGCTCTCTTAGCACCTGAAAAACCATCCTCAGATGTTGTTCAATCTCTTCCTCCGACTTGGAATACACTAGAATGTCATTCAGGAAGATTATGACAAACTTGTCTAGATAGTCCCTGAATACACCATTCATCATGCACATAAAAACAACGGGTGTGTGTGACAGCCCAAATGGCACCACTGTGAACTCGTAATGACCATACCTTGTTCTAAAGGTGGTCTTGTTTATGTATTCATCCTTTATCCTGACCTGGTGATATCCTGACCTGAGCTCTATCTTCAAAAATAATTTTGCATCCTTTAACTGATCGAACAGGTCATCAATCCTCGACAGAGGATATTTGTTCTTTACAGTCACTTTGTTCAATTTTCTGAAATTGATACACAATCTCAACATCCCATCCTTCTTCTTCATGAACAAGACCGGGGGACCCAAAGGTGACACACTTGGGCGTATATACCCCTTCTTTAGAAGCTATTTAAACTGCAATTGCAGTTCTTTCAGTTCTGGTGTACTCATTTTGTAAGGAGATTTTGATACTGGGGCTGCTCCAGCCATCAAGTTTACAGAGAAGTCAATATCTCTTTTTGGGGGTAGTCGGGGGTAGTCCGAGTACCTGCTAAAATACTTCTTCAAACTCCTTTAGTACTACATGATCTCCACTACTTGACACCTTATCCTTAGGTGTTTCCTCTGCATGGGCTGCAAATAATTGACAACCTTTCCTGTAGCACATATTCAATTGCATTGCTGAGATTTCTATGATAGAAACAACTCTAGGAATTCCTTGGACTGTTCTCTGATTTCCTTCCTCATCCAAGAAAGTGAATGCCTTGTTACGACAGTCCAAGATGGCATGGTGTTGGTCCAACCAATACATCCCAATTAGGTAGTCATACAAACCTAAAGGTAGGATGTTCAATTCAACCTTTGTGCTAAGTCCATTCCTATCCATAGGACAAGACTTAACCAACTCAGTGATTTTTATCTTGGTTCCTGTAGCTAGCTGCACTAACCAAGACTTTTCATGTTTGCTTCTCGACAATTGAAAACTTTCCACCACTCTAGGATCTATATAACTATGGATATCCCCTGAATCAATTAAAATAGTAAAGGCATGGTTATTGATCATACCTTCCACTTCAATCATGTGCGACTGATATTCAACTTTCTTGTTGTCTAGGGTTGCGTAGATCCTTGGAATTCTACTACCCATGTCCTCCACTGTTTCAACTTGTTGAACATTATGGACAACTCTCACTTTGTCATTTCTGTGGTGTCAATCTTTGTACCTATGATTTCCTTTACAACCCCAACATTCCATAGGTGGTTGTCTTGGCAATTCTCCACCCACTTCAGCCTTCCTGGGCTCTTTAAAATATGGTTGTCCTTGAGGACTGTTCCTGAAAAATAATGGTTTGTTTCCCTTTTTCCTCTACTCCCACTTAAACTTCTTCTTGTATTCCCATGCTTTTTGGAAAGTAGGATTTTCTTTTTGCTTATCATATAAGCATTTTTCTCTCCTTATAGTTTCTTCCATAGTATTTGGGTCATCATACTGGATCTTGTCACTGATGGAAGATGGTAGTCCACTCAGATACCTTTGAATTTTGATAGTCTCGTCCTTGATGAAGGGGACATACTTCAATAATTCCAAAAACCTACATTCATATTCATCAATGGTCATGCTGCTCAGCTTGAGTTCAAAAAACTCTTTCATATTTCTATCGTAGTATCTCTTATTTAAGTACTTATTTTCAAAATGCTTCTTGAACTCCCTCCAAGTAAAATTCTTTTCTATGATGTGATGTACATGCACAAGTTTCTCCCACCATATGTATGTCTTTCCTTTAAGTTGGTAAATGGAAATTCTTCCCTCTACATGTGAAGAATAGTTCTGTAGTTGGAAATATTTACTCATGCCTAGCAGCCAGGTCTCAACATATTCATCTTTCTGGTGTTCTCTGTCAAAAGTAGGAGATTTAATATTATTCATTTCACCCTTCAATTCATCTACTCCAAATCTACGATGTTTTCTGGTAGGAGATGGGCTTGAACTACTGTGTGCCTTCTTATTGGAATGTTTCGAGGAGTGATGATGATGCCTGCTAATGCTTCTTGATCTTCTTTTCCTCTCAATATTCTTGTGACTCCCTGTTTTTCTTGATTCACTCTCCTTATACAACTTCCTTTTGATTCTTTCCAGTCTCTGCATCAACTTTAAGTTGAATTCTCCATGTTTGTCCTTAGCTTTCATGAGATTTTTTCTATTTGCTTGGTGAGTTTGGGCATCTTTCTACAATCTTTCAATGATTTGCATCATATGCCCTTCCTTATTTATCTCTTATCTATTCCCATTGGAGTTCAACCCTTCAACTCCCAAATGAACATCCATTCCTTTTGCTTCATTATCTGAACTAGAAGTATTCTGTGTCTCCTCCATTTCTTTGCACTCATTGGCGACTCTAATCGATTCTGGCACTCGTTAAACTTTTGCAACACAATGTGCAGACAACCGAATTTGAAAGGGCATCATTCCTTAACAAATCCCAGAGCATTCATAATCTAATCTGATTCAAGAAAATGTTTAGATTTCATGAATTTTTCGAGCTCTGCTCGTCTCTGTAACAATCCTTCGAGCACTAGTCCCTTTTCTCTTAGTCCCCAACCCACGTGATCGCAGGTCGTGACCACTCACCTAACAAAAAGGGTGCTTCGCGTTTTGGGTATTCAGCTGTGGTCAAACCCGATACTCTCAATTTCTAATTTTCTAAATCGTGAATCACCTAGGTGTTAGCTCCTCCTGCTATGCCCCCTTTGATTGTGACGTTGGGCTATGACCTAGGCCTGAACTTTCAAGCGCTTCAGAACTTCACGCTTCGAGAGGTTTCAAAGAACTACACAACAACTTCCCGAGTTCTGAAATAATGAACTCAAAACGTAGGGTGGATCAACCATCCACGTCTACTCAGCATCCAAAAACTAACACTCGCTATGGAACCTCAGGCGTCTGAGTTCCAGGACTTCGGGACTTCGGAAGATTTCACATCTGCACACCCCAAACCATTAATATCCAAATACTACCCTGACACTTTGTTGACATCATTACGTCACATCACTTACATTTTCCCAATTGCGGGGGCATGCAATGGTGGTTTGGAGTAACCCACCTTTCATCTCACAATTCTTTTGATGATGACACATAACCCCTCGGTGCAACCGCGGTTTGGATTGCGGGACCGCCTTGGATAATTAGCTTTTGTGCAACTTGGGTCCCCGTAATGCCTTCTGGTCATTGATCTTGATGTATCGTGATCAACGCCATTGTGGGTCCTCTGACCCTTAGCTACATTATGTAACCTCGAGCCCCACTAACCCTGCTCACAAAGATGCCACATGGAAAAATACTAGTGATTGATACGTGGCCCGTTTGGATGGGTGACACTCGTCACGTTCCAAATGCCACTTAAATATTCCACGGGTTCTAAACCCACTGACACGTGGCACACATCCCATGTGTCCATGTCACATCCAGGTGACGTCATCCGACCCCACCACGTCTACTCTTTCTCTTCGGAACTTCGGACTTTGGGAGTTTGTGCAACAACACATCCCACTTCTCCCGAAAGACGAACTCCTGAAATTACAATCTTCTCTTCTTCTTGATCCAACGGTCAAGCTCTTTTCCCTATATCTACGATGTAGATCTCCTCGGGACTTCAGAGTTTCGGGTTTCGGAGGTTTGTGCCTCAGCATACCCTGCTTCTCCCAATTGCCAACTCCAAAAGGCTTCCAGGATAACCTTCCTGCACCTTCTCTGTATCTGACAGTCGTAAAGGACTCTCCTTTTTCCCAAACAGATCCTATGGCTCCAACACCCTAAGTGTTGAGCTCCCTCTCACTCTCTGTGATCAAATACCATGCCGGTTGCATTTTTATTCTACCGCTACTCCTCCTGAGCTTTGTAGCATGGCCAAGTAACCCCTTGGCACTCAGGAATGATCTAAGGTTCGAAATTGGTTCCTCCAAACACAATTTCCATTCGAAACCTTGGGTCTAATGACCACTTATCCAACCCATCCAGGCTCAATGTTGAAACCTAGGGCTCTGATACCATATTGTAACATCCCCAGCCACCATCAGGTCGGGCAATGCTACCAACACAACAATTTCTTAGCTTTACAAGATCTGATACCATATTGTAACATCCCCAACCACCAACAGTCCAGACAATGCTACCAACACAACAATTTATTAGCCTTACAAGCTCTGAGACCATATTGTAACATCCCCAACCCTCCAAAAACCAAGTAATGCTACCATGCAGAATTTACAACTTATGTAAAATATATGCATTTAAATGAAGTTAAATTACTTAACACAATGTAATCACATAACTATTGCTAACATACAAGATTAATGGAACTAACAGTAATTCATACATGCAACGGAATACATGAAGAAATACAAGCATCACAACAACATACATAAAATACATAATTAAACACAATTATGATACTTATCTTTTATCTGGAGTAAATCCATCAATTGCGTGCAGACCTTCCATGAACCTCCTAGCCTTAGACCACACTGCTCATCCCTCTCAGCAGTAGGTCAACCCTGAGCTGAGACTAAACTCCATTGGGAAAGGGAATTCTAGGCTTGGTAAGGAAAACAAGGAAATTGCACAAAGCAATAGGAAGGATCTTTTATCCCAGGAGCCACTTACGCCCACAACAAACAAACCCTCATCCCCCACACACTTGCTCCACCCTAGGAGGATACAAATTCCCTAATACAAGTCCATCGTCCAGTACTCCTCCCTTATCTTGGGCTTCAATAACAGGTTGTACTAGAAGTCTCAGAGTATTGCGGCTACTACGGGAATCCCTTCTAGGAGAACTCACTTCCCAACAAACTCTCTCAACTAGTAGAGTTTCTCACGGGACATGAAGAAGGACCTATGAGTTTGATTCCAGAAGAGTCCTTGGAGGTGAGGGAGAAAAATATAAGGAACATGAACATCAATTAATACTTGATTAAATTGAAAAATTTGCCTATAGAGGATGCCACTTGGAAAATTGAACATGTTCTACATTAGACATATTTAGGATTGCTTGTGGGAAAGAAATTTCCAGTAGCAGAGACTGTAATGTTCCTCTCTTATTGACAAGGATCTTGAGAGACTTAGCAGTCTAGTTTCCCCTCTAGACTATAGTATCATGGGAAAAAAAGGCTAATAGGTGCAAAACGTGGTCACTAAGGAGTAAAGGTTATATTATTAAAGTGACTTTGGTAAAAAGAAAATTAAAAAACTAATTGGCTGAGATGAGGACATAATGTAATAACCTTAGAATTCAATTAATTAATTTAAGTGAAAATTAGAGGATGGAAGTAGAAAAAGGAGAAGAGGGTGCCTCACTCCTCATTCATGACATTTTTCTCATTTGCATCTTGAGCTTTACAACTTAGACGTTTTGAGGGTTTTGAGTAAAAAAACCCTAGATATCAACAAGGAGGTGAAATATTCCTATGTTCCTGATCCAAGCTTGTTCAAGGTGGTGAAGCATCCCAACCTCCCCATTATACTCAGTTTCATATCGGTCTTAGAGGGATTTGTGGAAGAAGGGCACAATTTTCAATTTTTTCTGCACGTAGAGCACACGATTGGAGGAAGAAGTATTTGATTTTCCTAGGATAAGGTAGATATGAAGCCAAATGTTATCTAGAAGGAATTTCCATCATCAAAGAACCATTTCTCATTGGTTCTTGAGGGATTTTCTCTGCATATTTATAATTTCTCTTGGCTAAGCRAWTTTATGAAGGAGGGTKCATCTTCTCTTGGAGGTTCAATGAGTTGGAGGGTTATATCTTACATTTTATCTAGAGGATATCATCATATGTGTTCTACRTCATCATATCTATAGGTMTACAGTCTTTTTCCAAGGTTTAGRGGTCARAAGAGAGGAGGATGARATACCTAGGGTCCCTAYAGCCATGCATTGCGCAAATAAGCCAGTTTGGGGTGTCTAATYGAAAAAGGGAAATAAATTGATCTTGTYTACACTTGCATGCAACCATTRGGGTTTTTGGAGAACTCACAACTCYTTTTATTGTACCTGGGAGGAATTTTCAACCATAACTTCTATATTTATACTATATTCTTCCAGATCTGTATATCTCTTATATCGAGGTTGGATTACTAAATAAATAAAGGTCAGATCTAAAGTTTTTGGATATTCCATTGTGTTATTCTCTTGTGTCTTGTTTTTTTCATCTATTATAGTCCATATTTATCTTCATACACTGTGAGACTCTAGGAAACAACTCAAGCACAACCCTAGGGGAAACAATCCACAAAACACTCACAAACAACTCACAAAACAAGTAAAAATTCCTTTATGTTCCTAGAAAATCTTCTTGGGAACATTACACTCCATGACAACATTCAAGACCTACAAGAATCCAATAGATGGATTGTTTTCCTTCTCCAAATATTTCAACTTTTGTTTCAAGGGACAATTCTTCACGTAGTGCTCCTTTACACAAATCCAACACAAAATCGACTTCTTCTCTTTTGTTGTGTCTATTTGCATAACATTGTCTTGACTGCCCTTGGACATCTTTATCTTTCCTTTGTCCCTCCTCTTCTCCTTTTTCTTTTTTTCTATTTCTCACCTTGCGCATCCTCATTGTTCCTAGGATTTGTCTTGGGTTCACCTAGAAATTCCAATAGTTTGTTCGTTGTGGTGATTGTTGTTGCAAGTGTCTGCACATGAGGCTCGGCCATATGGGGACCCATACCAACTTTTATGGAAAGACATGACTAACATGATTATTATTCTTTCACATGAATACACTGTGGAGTTCTACAGGAACCCACGGAACTGAAGAGACACCACTGTCAGCCCGTTAGACATGAAAGGAATCACTTATTACAAATATCTAGCACCAGGCCCATCATGCTTCCATTCTATTTATAATATTTAATTCAGCTACAGAATCAAAAGATGCATCACTATCATATCCGAAGTGACTACTTGGTGGAGAACTATGATCACTTGAAAATGGAGGAAATGCACTGAAACATTTGTAGAATGGAGATCCCTCCATAGCTGGCATCAATTCATCTTCTGGTACGCATAAGTCACCAAAATATTCGCTGGTAACTTTATAAGATGGAGGCTGAGAAGGCTCTGTCTTTTCAAACTGAAGTTCACTTCCCATGAAAGATAAATTAAAAACAAACCATCCTTCATGATGTGTTGCTTCTTCTATTTCTGCTCTAAACCATTGGATGAAAGCTTCTTTACTTGCTTTGAAGAAATCAGCATCTCTGGGATAGTAAGTCCAGTATAATATATACAACCATCCTGACCACCAGATAGGAGTATCTTTAAATGTGGAGCATTCAAAGATTAACCGGCATGAACCGTCATATTTGGTTTGCAACATGATTTTGCAATAATCATCATAAGTGATACAAGGAGTGTAGATAACAAAATAAACTTGACCTTGTGATGGTCCTCTAGTCATGATACCTCTAGCCACATTGTGACCAAACCTGAAGTAGTTGTAATAGGAATGCTGATGATTGCAAGACTGTACCCAATTATTCAAAATATTTATGCAAGATGGACTGTATTTAATACTACAAACTAGGCAATCAAAACAGTAGCAGTATTTACAATTATTACATACTAGGATCCATTTGAATCCTAGTGGAGGAGCATCCCTTATGCTCAAGGAGGATGAAGCCATTTGATTGTTTTGTCCTTGTCTTTTAATGGAGCAACTTCTCTAGTAAGCAGATCAACAACACAATTATCTTTTCCTGGCTTATATTGGATTTCAAAGTCAAATCCATCAAGCCACAAGCTCCATCGGAGAATCCTGTTATTTCCCTGTTCAATTAGTCTTTGGTTAGATAACATTCCCTTCATATGCTTTAGATCTGTTCTTATAATAAAATGTACAGGTTTAAGGAACAGTCTAAATTTCTTGATGCCATTTTTTACAGCAAGAATTTCTTTATGTGAAGAAGGGTATCTTGACTCAGTATCACTAAAACATCCAGAAGTATATATACAAACTTCTTCCAGTTTAGGTCCATTCTTTTGTAACAATATTGCTGCCCATGTACCATTGGAGGCATCAGTTTCTAGAATTAGTTGGAAGGACATATCTGGCAAATGAAGCTTAGGAAGATTTTGGATCTTCTTCTTAATTATCTGAACAACTTGAGTCATTTTATAATTCCAAGGCAAAGTTTTACTCAACTTCTTTTGAAGTATCCTGACATCTTTCGCCTGATTCTCATAGAATTGACAGATGTAATTTAAACAACCAAGGAATCTTTGCAGCTGTTTCTGGTCAAGAATTTCGTCAGGGAATTCTGAAAGCTTTTTCAAAATATGATCTTGGAGTTCTACTTCTCCTTTGGATAGTATTAAACCAAGATACTCAATCTTTGTATGTGCCCAACAAATCTTAGAATGGCTGAGAACTAATCGATGTCTATACAAGAGGTCATAGACAATCTTCAAATGATGTACATGTGCTTTACAGTCTACAAAGCAAACAAGTAAATCATCAATATATACAATTACAAAACTCAAATGTTTGAAGATATCATCCATACATTTTTGGAATTCTGATGGTGCATTCTTCAAACCAAAAGGCATAACTTTCCACTGATATTGTCCATTAGGAACAACAAATGCAGTTTTGTATCTATCTTTAGGGATTATCCCTATCTGCCAGAATCCACTTTTTAAATCAAACTTACTGAAAATATTACACTTCCCAATCTTTGAAAATAGTAATTCTTTGGAAGGTAGAGGAAATCTAATAAGGAGCGGAGCATCATTTAAGGCTCTGTAGTTTATAACCATTCTTGGTTTTCCTCTCTTCTACTCACTGTGTTTATTAACATAGAAGGCAGGACAAGCCCAAGGGCTTCTACTTACTTCTATCAACTTTCTTTCTAAAAACTCTGTAATCTCCTTCTGACAATAATCCAATTCTGTGGGAGACATATGATTAGCAGAGGCTTTCTGAGGTCTAGGAGTGTAATCTTCTTTATATGGAAGACTAACAAAATACTGTTCTCTTGTCCAAAAGGCATTAGGGTAATCTGATGTGCAATCAGATTCTATCTTCTCTTTAATATCTTTTATCATCTCCATACCATGTTTTTCAGCATGGCCAATGATCTTTTGGATATGTATCAGACTACTAGCAGATTTCTCAATTTGCTAATAGTTTTGCTTTACTTCAATCCTTGTTTCATATGTGGACTTACTGGGTATTTTAATGGATTTACCCATAAATGTCATTTGTACAAAACTATTACCAATCATAAATGGTAAACACTTATTTACAAAATCTTGTCCTAATAGTATATCTGCACCAGTATCAAAACAATATAGAGTAACTGGTACCTTTTCTTCCTGTATGTATATAGGGAAATTTGGAGCAATGTATTTGATTTTTAGCTCAGTCTTATTGACAGCTCGAAATGAAATATCTATAGGTTGCCAATAGTATGATGGTAAGGCTCCATGTTTAGCACATGAATTCATAGCACCTGTATCTAATTGTGCATCTAAGGTATACTGCAGATAACCTTGGACTTTAATATTTACAGAGATGATTAATCTATCATCCAAGCCATTTAGTTTCTTTGATTCAAACATTCCATTGCCTGTATCTTCACTGAATATCTCTTTCTCTATTTCTTCATCTCTTTTTCTTTTAAGAAACAAAAATTCTTCCTTCTGCAGCTTTAAACTTTTCCATATGTCAGCAACTAATGCTTCTTTTTCCTTTATTGCTTCTTCAAGTAAGAAGATACTATTGTCTAAAGATTTATCTTCAATTTCTTTTTTAGGTTTAGAAAATGTGACAATACTTTTAGCTTTCAGTTCTTTCTTCTTTGAGGGAATGAAGTCAGCATCTATGGGCGTATAATGATGAATATTCACCACGCTTGGCTGTTGGACTTGATCAATGTGAGCTTGAATTTGAGCAAGTTGAGAAGCATATCGGTTAGAAAGCTGGAACTATCCAGGTGTAAGATCAGACATTTTGGCTTGTAACGCAGCTCTCTTTTTTAAAAGAGCAGGTAGATCAATGTATGGGGTCATCATTTTAATATCAAGAAAATTGAAGGTTTCTTCAATCTGAGATTGTTCTGAGTCTGAGTCAGAGTTGTAAGAAGGATCTTCAAAAGAATTATCACTGGATTCGGTGAGGGATAGGTATTCACCATCTGAACGGTAGTCAACTAAGTCCCATTTTGAAGGATCATAGCCAGATTGGAATAGATCCATTATCTTTGTTTGGACTTTAGACTTAGACCGCAGAGGACACTGTGAAGCCCAGTGGCCAGGATTTTTACAGATAAAGCAGGATGACTGCTTGGATTTTGAGTTTTGTGGCCTGCGTTTGAAGAATACTTTCTTTTTGGAATGACTGTTTTTAGAAAATCTACGAGGGTATTTCTTAGAGAATCCCTTAGATGGTTTTCTACATTGGGAATAGCCACAATCATTTTTATAGGATTTATGCGTTTTATTCTTTTTCTTACAACCAAAGTGATAGGTTTCAGCGAACGTATCACAGACAGAAGAATCGAAACCTAATTATTTCTTGATTGATTTCTTAGTCTTCTTTCGAAGACATTCCTTTTGCAGAGCCATAATAATATGCTCATGCAAACCTGCTAGAGATAATTGTGATATATCTATATCCAATTATTCGAATCTATATCTAACGAGGTCAGGGACTTTATTAGGCATGGCAGACATATACTTCTTGAGATATGCTACATTCTCAGGGTCAGGTACTTTATACAACAAATCTTGCATTGTACATAAAAATTTAGGAAGCTGTGAGATATGGCATAATTGCTGACTCATGAATAATTCAACAAAATGATCAGCATCAATTTTATAATTTCCATAAAAATCATGCACAACAGCTTTAACTAATTCTTCAACTGGTGCTTGGCTACTGAGTATTCTAAGCTTAGCATCTGGAACAACATGTTCCCACCAGAGGCCAAGATTTCCAGTGAATCCCCAAGTCAATCTTAAAGCTAAATCACTCCAAGATACTTTATCTTTGAATATCATTTTCTGGGTCCTAGCCCAGGCTTGCCATTGCTAGATAATCATCATCATTTCATTTTTAGATCTGCAATTAAAATTTGAAATTGGGGCAGATTCTATATTTTCTCTGGAGAGAGAAGGATTTTCTCCAGTATGTGCAGGGTCTGTGGGGACTTTCTTAGAAGAACCATACTTTGCATGACACCATTTTTCCCAAGCTGATTGGAAAGAATTGTCACCAGCTTCATCTTGTGTTGCTCTAGGTTTATTGGACGAAGAGCTTTCTGGTTCATCAATAACCTTTATGCAAGATACTATTGACTTTTGAGCTTTTATAGCTTGCCTGATTTCATCTTCTAATTGGGATGATTGTTTCTTGACTAACTCTATCTTTTCCACATCAATTTCCAAAACTTCAGCAATTCTTGCTAAAACTGGATTTGGGACATTTTCAACCAGCTGTTTAAGAGTTAGATGTTTCTTCTCTTTAGTAGAGCTTGAAGAGCCAAACCATTTAAAAGAGGCAACTCTTTCAATGTCTTCTATTAATAGAGGGGAGGAAGGTTTAGTTTCTTCCTCAAAAGAATCTTTCAGACTAAAAACAGCAGTCTGAATTATTTCTAATTTCTCAAGAATTTTTCCTAACTGAGACTTCAGTTGTTCCTGATTGTTTTCTAATGAATCGATTTCAGAATGCAAACCATTGAGGTGAGTCTTGGTTTGTAGCAAATCTTGCGCTATATCATCAATGTTTTGAGCAAGACATACTGACTGGTAGTTTGCATAATTTTGTAGTCTCACTAGATCTTGAGGAGGATCAACATCTGCTTTCCTATATTTTACAAAATCTAAATCAACCACCATATCATTTTTGAACGCAGGGTTATAATTGCCTGGTCCAAGACTTCTCTGTGGTAGATTTGATATTTTATCTCTGTCACTTCTTGGTAAAGGAACATTCATCATTTTGATCGTAGGGATGGCTAGATATTGACATTCAGAACAGTTAGAATGTTGTCCATTATGTTCTGTTTTTGACTGGAATGTCCTAAAGGTTTTAGGAGCAGATGGGAACTGGGATAACCTAGTATTATCAGTTGGTTCAGAATCTACTTCCTGAGTAGGAATATGCTTTTTACAATAGTAGCAATTCTTTGAACCTTTTTGATGAGTAAGAAAATGATTATCTAATGCAGATCTATTCAAAACTAGTGTATATACAGGTGACAAAGATGGTCTCTTAAATGATGAAGATCTATCATGTGCTGAACCAGAGCTATTAGCTGATAAGGAAGACAACTGTCTTTCTAGATCTGTATGTCGTGAGCTCTATGATCTTCCTATTTTTATAACATTCTTACCAAAAGAATTTGTCTCAAAATTGATTTCTCAAGGCATGGGAGGTGTTAATATGGAAGAAATAGGTTCATAATCAACAGACCATTCTTCAACTTCTGTAAGTTTAGCAAAACCTACAGTGAGGGGAGAAACATTGCCGGGACCAACCACCACACTTTCATTGGTAGCGCACTGCAATAATTTAGGATTTAAAGCAGGCATAGTTGTGGAGACAAAGCAAAGGCAAGTGGTAGTATGTAACTGGGCAATCTCAGAAGATTCAGCCATATTAAAGCCTGAAAACTGTACATAGGCTTGCAGAAGAGTATTGATATATGGGTCAGTAAGAGAAACCTGATATCTTGGCAGTGCAGTTTTCATTCACAAGTTCCCGAATATCCATAGTTTTCATTCACAAGTTTTCATTGGCAGTGCTCTGATACCAATTTTACAGAGTAGCCACATACAAAGTAACAATACAGAGTAACAATACACTTGAGATCAGTGTTTTTCATTCACAAGTTCCCGAAGGCGAGTGAAGAGGATACACACTGCTCGACTCTACTAAGACTCGGACTAGACTCTCTCTTAGCTCCCGAATTCTGAATGAATGAAATGGGAAGGGATGAGTCTTATTTATACAACTTCTAACAGGTTACCAGTAACTAGTAACTGGCAACTGCCGGTGACAAAAGATTCCTTCAAGTGGATGGGGTAGCTATGGACTACAGCTGTTATCTCGTCCCTTAGAGGCTCGGCCATATGGGGACCCATACCAACTTTTACAGAAAGACATGACTAACATTATTATTATTCTTTCACATGAATACACTATGGAGTTCTACAGGAACCCACGGAACTGACGGGACACCACTGTCGGCCCGTTAGACATGAAAGGAATCACTTATTACAAATATCTAGCACCAGGCCCATCATGCTTCCATTCTATTTATAATATTTAATTTAGCTACAGAATCAAAATATGCATCACTATCATATCCGAAGTGACTACTTGGTGGAGAACTATGATCACTTGAAAATGGAGGAAATGCACTGAAACATTTGTAGAATGGAGATCCCTCCATAGCTGGCATCAATTCATCTTCTTGTACACATAAGTCACCAAAATATTCGCTGGTAACTTTATAAGATGGAGGCTGAGAAGGCTCTGTCTTTTCAAACTGAAGTTCACTTCCCATGAAAGATAAATTAAAAACAAACCATCCTTCATGATGTGTTGTTTCTTCTATTTCTTCTCTAAACCATTGGATGAAAGATTCTTTACTTGCTTTGAAGAAATCAACATCTCTGGGATAGTAAGTCCAGTATAAGATATACAACCATCCTGACCACCAGATAGGAGTATCTTTAAATGTGGAGCATTCAAAGATTAACCAGCATGAACTGTCATATTTGGTTTGCAACATGATTTTGCAATAATCATCATAAGTGATACAAGGAGTGTAGATAACAAAATAAACTTGACCTTTTGATGGTCCTCCAGTCATGATACCTCTAGCCACATTGTGACCAAACCTGAAGTAGCTGTAATAGGAATGCTGATGATTGCAAGATTGTACCCAATTAATCAAAATATTTATGCAAGCTGGATTGGATTTAATACTACAAACTAGGCAATCAAAACAGTAGCAGTATTTACAATTATTACATACTAGGATCCATTTGAATCCTAGTGGAGGAGCATCCCTTATGCTCAAGGAGGATGAAGCCATTTGATTGTTTTGTCCTTGTCTTTTAATGGAGCAACTTCTCTAGTAAGCAGATCAACAACACAATTATCTTTTCCTGGCTTATATTGGATTTCAAAGTCAAATCCATCAAGCCACAAGCTCCATCGGAGAATCCTGTTATTTCCCTGTTCAATTAGTCTTTGGTTAGATAACATTCCCTTCATATGCTTTAGATCTGTTCTTATAATAAAATGTACAGGTTTAAGGAACAGTCTAAATTTCTTGATGCCATTTTTTACAGCAAGAATTTCTTTATGTGAAGAAGGGTATCTTGACTCAGTATCACTAAAACATCCAGAAGTATATATACAAACTTCTTCCAGTTTAGGTCCATTCTTTTGTAACAATATTGCTGCCCATGTACCATTGGAGGCATCAGTTTCTAGAATTAGTTGGAAGGACATATCTGGCAAATGAAGCTTAGGAAGATTTTGGATCTTCTTCTTAATTATCTGAACAACTTGAGTCATTTTATAATTCCAAGGCAAAGTTTTACTCAACTTCTTTTGAAGTATCCTGACATCTTTCGCCTGATTCTCATAGAATTGACAGATGTAATTTAAACAACCAAGGAATCTTTGCAGCTGTTTCTGGTCAAGAATTTCGTCAGGGAATTCTGAAAGCTTTTTCAAAATATGATCTTGGAGTTCTACTTCTCCTTTGGATAGTATTAAACCAAGATACTCAATCTTTGTATGTGCCCAACAAATCTTAGAATGGCTGAGAACTAATCGATGTCTATACAAGAGGTCATAGACAATCTTCAAATGATGTACATGTGCTTTACAGTCTACAAAGCAAACAAGTAAATCATCAATATATACAATTACAAAACTCAAATGTTTGAAGATATCATCCATACATTTTTGGAATTCTGATGGTGCATTCTTCAAACCAAAAGGCATAACTTTCCACTGATATTGTCCATTAGGAACAACAAATGCAGTTTTGTATCTATCTTTAGGGATTATCCCTATCTGCCAGAATCCACTTTTTAAATCAAACTTACTGAAAATATTACACTTCCCAATCTTTGAAAATAGTAATTCTTTGGAAGGTAGAGGAAATCTAATAGGGAGCAGAGCATCATTTAAGGCTCTGTAGTTTATAACCATTCTTGGTTTTCCTCTCTTCTACTCACTGTGTTTATTAACATAGAAGGCAGGACAAGCCCAAGGGCTTCTACTTACTTCTATCAACTTTCTTTCTAAAAGCTTTGTAATCTCTTTCTGACAATAATCCAATTCTGTGGGAGACATATGATTAGCAGAGGCTTTCTGAGGTCTAGGAGTGTAATCTTCTTTATATGGCAGACTAACAAAATACTGTTCTCTTGTCCAAAAGGCATTAGGGTAATCTGATGTGCAATCAGATTCTATCTTCTCTTTAATATCTTTTATCATCTCCATACCATGTTTTTTAGCATGGCCAATGATCTTTTGGATATGTATCTACGATCCATGTTGCTCCCCGTTTTCTAAAAAAACATCATTTAGGGCCTCAAAATGGCCCCGGAAGTTAAAAACTGCTAAAAATAGTAAATTACCAAAATTGCCAGAAACATGTTTTGGGCCAGTTGGAGAAGGTGGATGGCCACCGATATCCACCTGGATCAGCATGCTCCCTCTAAACCTGTTGACCTCCTTTGAATTCTAATCCCCTCTAAACTATCGTGGGAGGTTTCTCCTCCCTACTAGATCCTGAGGGTTGAATCCCTATTAACTCTATCTCCCTCTGAGCCTGTACCACTGGTGGGGCTACCTGCTTCATCACTGGTGGAGCTTCCTGCCCCCTTTGAACCTATGCTACTGGTGGGGCCACCTACCTCACCACTGGTGGATCCATCTAATCCTCCTCATCTGTCTCTCTGCTCCTACTGGCCACAACATGCATAGGTTGGCCCCTCAAACTATATAGGTTTCTCTCCCTAACTCCAGGAATCATTGTTAATCTAGAGCTAGATAGTTTGGGAAAAAACAACACCTGACCCTCTTGAAACAATATGTGGTAGCCCTTTCTCTCAATCTTTGAAATTGAAAGAACACTCCTCTTGATTTTTGACACCCATAAGACATTTGAGCCCCTCAACACCTCTCATGAATCCAATATGAATGATATTGAACTAGATCCTCATATTAGATTCTTGGCTCTTGTACCAAGCTCCATGCACAAGTATGAGCCAGACTCAATGAATGTGTCAAATAACTCTTTAGTACCTATCATATGGGAATTTTCTCTATTATCCACCAATAAAGTCCCCCTCCTTTATAAAATTAGTACATATCCTATCAAGCCATGAAAACATTTCTCATGCACAAATCCCCTACACAAAAGGTTCCCAAGAACCATGAAGACCTCTCATTCACTAACTTATCATCCAATAACACTTGTCTATATTGGAGAATTAATGTATATCCCTACTCCTCAATCGTTGAGGCTAAGAACACACTCTTGGCACCCATAGAATATTTTCCACTTGCAACACATCTAGTGACTCCATTCGAAATTCCACTACTCCAGATCCCTATACTACATGCCTGGTCCTCCTACCAAGATCCTCATACATACCTGATTCAGACACTATGAATATCATGAACAAATCATGTGCCCTTGTCATGTGTCATTGGTTCCCACTATATAAGAACCATGCAATCCTCCAAGGAAAGCATCATTCTTACCCAAGGCATGACCATCCAATGAAATTATTCCCAAGTCCATCATCCAAGTCACAAAACTCTTTGTGTCTACACATGATACAAATGATCTTGTGTCCTCTCTGATGAGTCCCAAGCTACGGTTGGACACTCAGTCTAGTCCACTCTAGACCACTGCAACTCATCTTTGCAAGTGTCCTCATCCTCATGGATCAAATACCTCATACATCGTCATACCTAGACAATGTGAAACTCTATGGCTCAATGAAGACTCTATCTCATCAACCTGTGATACACACGAAGCCATCACATCCGTTCCAAAGCACATGGGTTGCACCCATCATAACTCACCATGAAAAGTCATCGGGAGTCCATCCATGGGGTTGGAAACATTCCACACAACATACTGTTGTGATATGGGCTCTCTTCCAATCCACAATATGATCTAGGTGGATATTGGTGGCCACCCACCTATTCCAACTAGTTCATTTTGGCAGTTTTTTCAGTATGACAGTTTTGTTTTTCTAGTTTCGGGTCCCAAACTTCCGGGGCCATTTTGAGGCCCTAAACAACGTTTTTACGGATTGCCATAGCCAAAATATACATGGAGTTAGAGTTTGATGAAAACATGTGTAGTCCTCGGGTAGACCTTTACAATGTGTTATCGTGTGCCTAAAATGAAGGTTGTGTGCAAAAGTTATGCCCCTGGGAAATTGATACACCAAACTACCCAAAATAGGGTCCACAAAATTGTTGGCTTTTCATCTTCTGAGGTTAGGGTTTTGGATTTTATTTATGTTAAAATGGCCTTTAGAGCCTCATTGTAATCCATATTCTTATGAATGTCAGTAGTCATCAGATCTCATTTTAGAGATAAGCTTCCACCATTCTAGTGAGTCTTTCACTTTGTATTTTTACAATCTTTGTACATTTTCGCTTATTAATAGAAATTGTGTATTATTGTATCTCTGTGTTTATGGTTGCATATTTGATATATTGTTCTTATATTATTGGATATACGAGACATATCTGTACATTTCTTTATTATATAGCCGCTCTCATTTTGTGCCGAAAATAATCTAGATCAGTGGTATCAGAGCAGGCTTCTCTTGATCGTTTTTCAATGCATGTCCCCGACGAGGTCCGAGTATAGCAAGTTGGGTCTTGATATTTTCTCTCTTGAGTAAAATCGCTCTTGCATGCCCAAGAAACCCTCCATGGATGAAGAAAAGAAAAACGACGGAGCATAAGATTCTATTAATCTGTTATTGGAGCAAGCTCTTATGGGACAGAGGGATGAAATGATGGAGAATTTTTCCCACATCCTTCATTGCCTGTCAATAACAACTGATGTGTCTTCATCAAGAGGCCACTTTGGAGGAAGCTTGCCTTTCAAGGTACAAGTTAATTTTGATATTCTCATATTTGAAGGATAGATAGATGAAGATTCCCTAGAAAAATGGTTAAAACTACTAGAAGGTTATTTATCTGTTCATAATTTATCCAATAGGGAAACGATCACCTTCACACTCCTTAAGGTTCTCACCCATGTCAAACATTGGTGGGAAAATTACTGGGAGAAAAGTTCCACAGAGGATTCTGGAATATATGGGGCCGAGCCCACTTGGGAGTGTTTTTTGGATGCAGTCAAGGAACAATATTACCCTGTTGGTAACTATGAAGACCAATACATGAGATGGTCCACATTGCGACAAGAGATGATCCAAACAATACCAAAGTTCAAAAATAATTTCCATACCTTGCGCACCAAGTTGGGTATCAAAGACTCTGAGCAGCATCTGGTTCTAAAATATCATGGGGCTCTACATAGGTACATACAAACTGAAATGGATTTCCTAGACATCTCATCACTGGGAGCTTCTTATTGATATGTTGTTAAAATCAAGCAGAAATTTCAGCACCAGAAAAAGCGGGAATTCGGGTTTGCAAATCTGCAACAACAAATGTATGATAAAGGCAGCCCTAACAAACAAACTCTTGAAAACAATTCCAAGCCACATGAAAGAAGTGTCACGGGAAGACGAAGAAGGACATTGGGAAGTGGTGTGATTTCCACAAAATAACCTGGAAAAACGATGATGATTGTCGCTCAAAATAATCATTGGTGGCAGAAATCAAAGACAAGGAGTCGAACCTTAATTCATAATATGATTTAAAATATACTAGTAGAAGACAGATCATCGATGCAGACCCAACTACTATTGTTACGACTGCAAAAATTCAACTAGAAGAACCAACAGATCATGAAGAGGGGGAGTTCCTTTTTCATTCACATATGTGGGTGAAGGGGACCCCACTGCATTTTATCATTGATAGCAGAATCTAGAAGAACCTCATCTTAGCAAAGGTCGTCAAACAGTTGGGATTGTCGACAACACCACACCCACAACCATACAACATTGGGTGGCTTTGCCAAGGATGAGATCTTTGTGTCAGCCAACAATCTTGATTGTCATACGACATCCAACCCTTCAAGGATGAGGTATTATGTGATGTTTCCCCGCTGGATGTATCTGATGTTCTCTTGGGCCAACCATATATATGGAAGTGCCATGATATTTATGAGTATCGACCACGTAGTGTCATTGTCACTTTGGGGTGTCATATCTACAGGATACCAGAGGTAATTCCAACCACTATCCCACCTAAACAGTGTTGTAAGGTAGTATCTCAAACTACAAAAATCAACTTCTTCACAATCTGTTCAAAAGGTGAACATAAGTACACTACAACCACGATAGCCTCGATCAAAGCACCTTTTATCCAAAAGAAGCTGGTTGAGAAGATTGTAACAAAGTGAAAAGATTCCTTCTGCATATAGTCATCTCATGTATTTCAACTGGTTGAATAGATTCAACCCCTACAACAACAGGTTCGTGACGACCTTCCACAAACCAAGGAGCACAATGTCTCCAGCATGGCAAGCAACTCACCAAGATTCATATTCAACAATCGCTTTCCCCTCTCCCCTGAGAAATCAACGCAATGGAGACCATTTCTTCCTAAGAAGTGAGGATTGATCCAGGTGGATATCGGTGGCCACCCACCTATTCCAAATGGCTGATTTTGGTAGTTTATTTCTAGTTTTTGGGTCTCGAACTTTTAGGGTTGTTTTGAGGCCCTAAACAACATTTTTAGGGCTCTCCATAGTAGGATTGTAGACGGAGTTATATTCTAATGGAAACATGTTTAGTCCTCAAATATACCTTTCTAACTGACTATTTTGCGCCTAAAACGAAGGTCGTATGAAAAAGTTACGCCCATAGGAAGTTGATACACCAAACTACCCAAAACGGGGTCCGTAAAATTGTTGGCTTTTCATCTTCCGAAGTTAGGGTTTTGGATTTTATTTATGTTAAAAATGACTTTAGAGACTCATTGTAATCCATATTCTTTTGAATGTGAGTAGCCATCACATCTCTTCTCAGAGATAATATGCCACCATTCTAGTGAGTCTTTCACTCTCTATTTTTACAGTGTTTGTACATTTTCTCTCATTAATAGAAATTGTGTATTACTGTATCTCTATGTTTATGGTTTCATATATGATATATTTCTATTATATTATTGGATATCCAAGACATATCTGTGCATTTCTTTATTATATATCCACTCTCATTTCATGCCAAAAATAATTCGGATCACCATAACTCCCAACCTACCACACCATCGAGCTGCAATAATACACAACTCCTCGTCTGGACGGTCTAATCCATATATCAAACCATAGACCATCTAACCTGTTTCCATATGCAAATGTCATTGTAGATCCCTCTCAAATATAACTCCTAAACACTACTACAACTCCCTCTCAGAGCTATCACATGTGACTTGCTCAGAACAGGAACAAGAAATATGCAACCACCTGTAGCAACTATGTGTCTCAAAGATGATCCCCTTATCTTCAAATCCCAAGATCTGATACCATGTAAATTTTCACATGAATCTCTATGTGACTAATTTTTAGATATGAATATTGCTTCCTAGTGATCTAACGATAAAACCCTAGTTGTTATCACTGAACAATTTTACACTGAAAATTGTTGACTGAAATTATATGCAGCGGAAACACAAAAGATCATAGATGAATCATTGACACAATATTTATGTTTTGTAACCTTTTTTAATTCAGAAAATTTGAGGGAAAAACCATCCCTCCCAACTAGTACAATATCACCAAATATGAGGAAAACCTTGTCCTCTTAGCCAATACAAATATTACCAAAATCTGAGGACAACCTTGTCCTCTAATAACCATACAAATCAGAAAAACAAACCTCAAAAATTTACTGGAAATATCTTCTTCCCACAAATCTGTTGCAGACCACTTGTACAACCTGTTGATGTCACTAGTCAACTCGTTGTTACAAAATATTTCCCCCATGGATAGGTGAAATCTTCCTTGGATATCTAGACCCCTGTTTTCCAAGACAGAAAAAGAAACAAATGGACATTAACATTCCTTTAGATATATTATTTATGTCTATAGGCAAAGAATATAGAAGAGAAAGATGTAACTTACTCCTTCAACGTTTTTCCTCGTTGTTATTCAATCTTTAGCCTTGTTTTCCAAGCCTCTATCATGATGAATAAAGTCTGCAAGGAACAAAACAATACCTTCTACTTCTACAATATATCATTAGGAAAGAACAAATTATCTATATAGACATACATGTGTAAACAAGAGTATGATGGAAATAGGCCAAGTTATGTAATATGAAAACATGGGAACTTACAACCTTGACGCACTAGTGTTCCTCCAAGCTTCCAATCCAGTCCTTAAATGCACTTGGGTGAGTGAAAGAACTTGGTGGCTGAAAAAGTGGCAAGGGCATGATTAAGAACGCACACTCATTGGAATGCACACATGTTCCTATACCTATAGGTTCGGATATGGCCGAACCTCCACATAGATTGCCACGTAGGTTTAGTGGAAAAAATATGTGCTCGGTCTTAAGAGATCGTGTGCGGTCTTACTGATAAAAATATATTAAGGTCCTAAGCATGATTTTTTCTCGAGCATGATTTGTGCCCATTATGCACAAATCACGCTCGCGCTTCTCTCATTGGAGAAATATAGTGGATCCAGAAAAGAGGAAGAAAGGGAGGAGGGGGGCACCGTGTCTAGGTATGTTACATTTTTCTTAATTTTAATCCAATTTAGTCATTCCAATTTAGTATTTTGATCCCAATAATCTAAATTTTAAAAAAAATGTAATTTTATATTTTAAATAAAAAATGAACCTAATTTACATGCCATGGCTTTTAAATTGCAGCATATATAATATAATGGAACCCAAAGACAATTTAAACTACTCACAAGAAAACCAAGAAGATCAAAACCCCAACCCACCACCACCACACAATGTAAACACTGAAATTGATGAGGGTTTGGTTATATTATGAACCCTTGAGGAACAATTAAGGGAGACTAGCGAGCCTAGAAGAGTCTCCTTGACCACTTCTTTGGAAATCATTGTGAATCCCATTGCAAGTCCCCAGGGGAAATTGATCTCTATTTCTAATTATATGGCATGAATGTATGATTACTATAGCACTGGTTTGGACAGAAACCAAGCCCAAGAACTGGGAATTTCAAAATAACAAATATTGTTTATTTTTAGGGATCCTAGAAATGTAAAAGAACGACCATTGAGTATGAAACACATCTCCATTGAATGGTGCATCCATCCCATATTAGTCAAAACTGGATGGAAAGGTGGTACATGGTTTTTGATAAACCTCCCTGCAATAACAAGGAGATTCCTTTATATTTTTTGAGAAAATTATGGGTTGATTTTATTATGGGTAAGCATGTCAACTAATTTGACATTGGTGACTTCCATGGGGTAGGTCGAGGGTCCACACAAGACCGAGATCATTCTAGGCGCGACCCCTAGCTAGGTCCCCATTGTTAGAAAAACAGGACCGCGGAGCAATAAAATAAAACAAATGCAGAAACAAAACACAGAAGACACACAATACAAGAGAGACACAGATTTACGTGGTTCACCTAGTGTGGGCTACATCCACCAAAGAAATTGCCAGATCCTTCCTTTATTATTATCCATCAAATGAAGGGATACAACCTACAACAAAACCCGCTGTAACTTCCTCTTCTTTCTCTCACAGTCTCCTCTCTCAAAATACAATATTCACCATCAATCATAGCCGCGATACATTTCCCTCATAAAAGAGGGTTGCCTTCTAGGTAAAAAAACCCTAACATAATCTCTACCATTAGATCTGCGACCTTATAATGAACGGTCCAGATTTACAATGAAATTACAATATACTTTTATAAGGAAATTTTTGCTTCGGGGGCTTTGCCCCCGAACCACCGCTGGGGGCCCGCTTGCCCCCAGACCCCTCGGACCCCACAGAGGAGGTACCCCCCCTCTGCACTCCCCCACGTGGAAGAGTGTACATACTTCTGGAGTGTAAATACTTCATGGGGTATAAACATGGCTGAAAGAAAGGACCTCTGAATCAGGAAGATAATCAGGCTCCACAACCAACAATCCCCCACTTGGAGATTGATCTCAACAACTCCACCACTGCTGTATATGCTGGACAATGAACCTTCCTGGACCTGGCAAATTTCTCATTTTCATCTTCATTCTTGAAGACCAACTGAAACTGAGCAAGAACTCAGTTTCTCCCTGGTTACTCCCTTTGTTAACATGTCTGCAGGATTCTGGCTAGTGTGTATCTTTTCCATCTTCAATTG
>ML810878.1:271999-290199 GCA_009831015.1 Picea engelmannii
ATTTCCCTCATAAAAGAGGGTTGCCTTCTAGGGCAAAAAACCCTAACATAATCTCTACCGTTAGATCTGCGACCTTATAATGAATGGTCCAGATTTACAATGAAATTACAATATACTTTTATAAGGAAATTTTTGCTTCGGGGTCTTCGCCCCCGAACCCCCGCTGGGGGCCCGCTTGCCCCCAGATCCCCCAGCCGAGGGGATGGACCCCCAGGACCCCGTAGAGGGGGTACCCCCCCTCTGCACTCCCCCGCGTGGAAGAGGGTACATACTTCTGGGGTGTAAATACTTCATGGGGTATAAACACAGCTGAAAGCAAGGACCTCTGAATCAGGAAGATAATCAGGCTCCACAACCAACACCCATCCCTCCAGGTGAATCCCCGACCCCCCTACCCAACATCCTCCTATTGCATAGAACTTGCAACAAGTACAAATAGCCATCTCCTCATTGACTCGTAGCCTAGTGCAACATAGTAGCTTTGTTGCACTATCTCGGCAGGAGGTGCCTTCCAATGACATTGATAGAGGAATTGGAGCATCACCATGCACACAAGAGTATAGTGAGGAGAGGGAACATTGACATAATTGTTGTCCATGTGAACCTCATAGATGCTCGAGTTGCGGGAAAATATGTTATGGGCCTATAGATCCTCGTGGACAACATAGCTTCATAGAGTAGGTTAGTATCTTAACTCTCTCTATGTTCTTCATTGTTATACTTTTAGTTTGTATTTTGTGTATTTATATAGATGTTTGATTGTATGTTGGTTTGTAGTTTTTTCATCCCAAAAACATACGCTCTATGCCTATGGATGCATCAGTGCCTAGCCCCACCACTGATGCAGCAGTAGAGGGAGGATGTTCATTGGGTGCACCGTACAGTCAAGATTTTGTCGTGATTTCGACACTTCACAGGCCTTCGTCGTGTCTGATCAACAGTCCAGATCAATCCTCGATCTGATGGCTAGGATTATTTGATGATTTCGGGACTCCTATCATGAGAGTCCTTGACATCTCCAACTCCCAGTCTGCGAGACTTCGAAATGGAGTCAGTTCAACTTTTCAGCTTTTTGCACTTCATGACTTCGAGACTCCTGTGGTGAAGTGTTTCTACACTTCCAACACCTGGTATCCGAAACTTCGATTTCCCAGTCTGCGAAACTCTGAAATGGAGTGTGCCTGTTTCGCGATTTCAGTGTTTCGCATTTCGCGACTTCAGGACTCCTGTGGTGAAGTGTTTCTACACTTCCAACTCCCAGTATCTGGAACTCCGAAATGAAGTTATTTGACATGCTCTGATCTTTCGCATTTTGATATTTTCTGCCATGCAATCATCGTTGCACTGCTAGTCTTGCCACTTTCTCTTGTTCATCATCGTCGAGCTGAGCTTGCCATCAATGACAAACAAATACTCTGCCTTCTGTCTGAAAACATGCCAACAATATCCCCCTTTGGCATTTATGGAAACCCCTTGAAAAAACATGCAACTATACCACTGTAGCATCCTTGAAATCCATTGTAGCAATTGTAGCATCCTTGAAATTACCACACTTTCTCCCCCTTTGACATCAATGTCAAAGAAGAAACATGCTCCCCCTGAGCTGATGTAGTACATACTCCCCCTGTCAACTATGAGAAGCTTAGAAATACACCAGATATTTAATAGGTACTTCCCATTGACCAGGTGAATATATTAGACACACGAAGTTATAACCCCCAACTTTTGACGAAGATATCCAAAAGGGGTCACTGCTAATGGTTTAGTAAAGATATCAACAATCTGTTTTGTGGAAGGAATATAATTCAGCTGAACAATTTTGTTTGTAACTTGTTCTTTGAGAAAATGATACTTTATTGGGATATGCTTAGTCTTGGAATGAAGAACACGATTCTTAGAGACACTAATGGCACTGGCATTATCACAATGAATTGGAATCGAATCAGTGTAAGTTACCTTCAAATCTGCAAGAGTTTGAATCATCCACAAAATTTGTGTGCAGCAAGTAGCAGCAGCAATGTATTCATCCTCTGTAGTTGATAATGAATGGATCCTTGCCTTTTACTGAGACATGCTACTAATGAGTCACCTAGAAAGAATTCTCCTCCACTGGTGCTTTTTCTCTCATCAACACAGTTTGCCCAATCTGCATCTGAATAAGCAGTTAACTGAAAATTATGATTTCTGGGATACCACATAACATAAGTCATTGTTCCCTTCAAGTATTTGAATATCCTTGAGACAACTACCAAGTGACTTTGTTTAGGATCTTACTGATAATGACCTACCATTCCAACAACTTGCATTATATCAGGACAGGATGTTGTGATGTACAAAAGACTGTCTATCATTGATCGGTATGTCCTTTTATTAACATTGGGTGAAATGTCATCTTTACTAAGCTTGCAACCAACCACCATAGGTGTACTAACAGGAGAGGAATCCTCCATCTGAAATTTCTTCAACATCTCTTTCAAATATTTTTCTTGAGAGATACATATTCCTACAGAACTCTGATTTACTTGTAAACCAAGAAAATATGACCATCCTCCTATCATGGACATCTCAAATTATGTTTGCATAGATTTAGCAAACCACTGGACAGATGATTCATTAGTACAGCCAAAAATAATATCATCTACATAAACCAAAACAACTAGTAAATTATCACCTTTAGACTTATCGTAAAGGTTGTTGTCAACAATACCTTTCTTGAACCCTTTGTCTTGTAAAAATTTGTTCAGTCTATAATACCAAGATCATGGTGCTTATTTCAGTCCATATAAGGCCTTCTTCAACTTGCAAACATAATTAGGATTATCTGTCAATGAGAATCCTTCAGGTTGCTCCATATATACTTCTTCCTCTAGATCTCCATTAAGAAATGTTGACTTAACATCCATCTGATAAACTTTAAAGTTCTTATGACATGAATAAGAAAGAAACATTCTAATGGCTTCCAATCTTGCCACTGGTGCAAAAGTTTCATCAAAGTCCTGACCTTCAACTTGTGCATACCCTTTACAGACCAACTTGGCTTTATTTCTAACAACTTGTCCTTTTTCATTCATTTTATTCTTGAACATCCATTTGGAACCTATTACATTCTTATCTTCAGGTCTAGGGACAAGCTCCCAAGTATTTTTCTTCTCAATCTGATCAAGCTCTTCATTGATTGCTCTAACCCAATCATCATGTTGGTTGGCTTCATCAAAATTTGTAGGTTTAGTCATAGATAAAAAAGCAACATGAGATTGTTCTGAGTCTTTAATCAATTTCCTTCTTGTTTGAACTCCTTTATTTATATCTCCAATTATCTAATTTTCAGGAAGATTATTTCTAACAATTCTGAGAGGTGATTTTGCTTCTTTCTGCTGATTTATGTCAGCCTGAGTATTTGTATCTTCATCTGATTCAGATTCTTCTCTTTCTGATCCTTGGACCTATTCATCTTCATCTTCAACTATATCTTATGTTCTTGGTTTAGCACTTCTTATATTTCTGACCGGGATTTCTTCATCAACTTTTATGTCTATACAATCAACCAGTTTATGCAGTCTCTTATTGTAACATCTGTACCCTTTACTATTTGTAGCATAACCTAAGAAGATACCTTCATCAGCCCTATCATCATATTTGCCAATATTTTCATCATTATTCTTGATATAACATTTACTCCCAAAGACTTTAAAATGCTTCATTGAAGCAGGTCTTCCAAACCATAGTTCATAAGGAGTCTTGTCACTGTGTGGCCTGAGATGAGATTTGTTAAGAATATGAACATCTGTATGAATTGCTTCCACCCAATATGTCTGAGATATGTTCCTTTCATTCATCATTGATCTTGTCATTTGATGTACTGATCTATTATGCCTCTCAACAACTCCATTTTGTTGTGGAGTCCTTGGAATTGTGTACTCTCTTTTGATCCCATGTTTATCACATAACTCTTTGAAGTTCCATGAACTAAACTCTCCTCCTTTATCAGATCTTACTGCCTTTAATCTTTTTCCTGTTTGATTCTTAGTCAAAGCCTTAAACACTTTGAATTTTTCAAATGCTTTAGATTTTTCCTTCAAAAAGGCAACCCATGTTAGTCTAGAATAATCATCAATAATCAACATAAAATAATTTTCTTTTCCTGTACCTTCTTTCCTTGATGGTCCACATAAATCCATATGTACTAACTGGAGAGGATTTTCTTTTGAACGAAAGTTTTTAGATTTGAAATGAGTGTGAGTAATATTTCCTATCTAACAGGGTTTACAAATAGAGTCGTATGGCTTTGATATCTTTGGAAGATCTTTTACTACCCCATTGTTTCTGAGCTTGATTATATGATCAAAATTTAGGTGTCCAAGTATCCTATGCCACAGCCAACTTTCATCATACTTGCTTAAGTGGCATTCTTCTCTATCTTATTTCATCACATATACATTATTTTCTGTCCTTATGCCTTTAGCCACCACTTGTCCTGAGTTTACAGACTTTATCTTGCAGTCCTTGGACATGAACACCACTTCACATCCTCTGTCACACATTTGAATTACACTGAATAGATTATGTTTCAACCCATCTACAAGCAGAACATCTTGGGCTTTTCCTTTTCCATTACTTAGACTCACCAACCCTTTACCCTTTATTTTACCTGGAGCATAATTTCCAAAGGTTATGTTTTCTGATTTTCTTTCACTTAGAGACAAAAACTTACCTTTGTCTCCCATCATATGTTTGGAGCATCCATTGTCTATATACCACAGATTCGTTTGTCTTTGAGCTGACAACACTAGTCCACACTTGTCATATTATTTCTTCTTCCAAACCTTGACATTTTCAGCAGTGGGAATCAAATCTGGCTTGTAATTCCTTAAGCGACAGTCTGCAGCTTTATGTCCATAATTATGGAAGTTGTAACATTCTGGTTCACTGAATAACATATCATAACAATTTTTATGCTCATAACTATTATTGTTTTTTAATCTATTTCCTTCTCCCAGTCATCACATGATTTATAGTCTGTGATTGTTTGTAGCTTGGTTGTCTCAATCTTTGTAGTGGCAGATAATTATTCCTTGAAAACTTGATTGCTCATATCTAAATCTTAAAGAACAGTTTATAACTTTGCGACCAAAGTTAGAGCAGAAAAAACAATAACTACAGAAAGAACCTTTGTACCTTGAAAAAGTATGTCTTCTTTGAGGGGGTTGATTTCTTTCATGCTGATGATCTCTCTGATCTACAGATTCGGTTCTGGTACGATTTATTTCATTCCTTCTTGGTGGCCGATTTTCTTTCTTTGTTTCTGCAGAGTGACTGTTGTCAATGTTTGAGAATTTGACAAACTTGATAGGTTCTGTATTACTTGGATGATCACTACTTGATCCTTCTTCATACCCCAATCTAGCTTTCAACTTTGGGTTTCTTTGTTGATTTAGAATGGAGCTTAATCCTTCTGAGGCTTTAATACTTGGCAGATTTTGGTGATAAAATCCCTTAAACTTCTCCATTTCTTTTCTGGTTTTTACTATTTCTTCTTCTAAGGCTTCACACCTCGCTTTCTTCTTTGACAACTATTGTTTCAGTATGTCTTGTATTTTCTTTTCCTCTTCTAATTCCACTTTAGCAAGACAAAGTCTTCATCAGGCTGTTTATTGTCTTTTTCCAACTGTATCAACAATTGTTTTTTCTTTCTATTCTTAATTCTGAGACTGTCAATCTCTTCCAGTGCACTGATCAGTTCTCCTTCCATATCAACCACAGCTTCTTCATCATTATCATCACTCCCTGTGATTTTATTATCATAATCCTCTTTGGACATAAGCATGAATTCATTTACCTTATCTTCATAGGAAGAGTGACTATCGGTGTCTTCTGAGGAATTGTCATTATTTTCACACAAACTTTTCTTCTTACTATATCTCTTGAATTTGTACTTCTTTTCATCATCAAATTTCTGGTCCTTTTTCTGAAGGAGACACTTAGATGCAAAATGACCTATCTTACCACAGTTAAAACATTTGAAGGGAAGCTTGCCTTGATATTTTCCTGATCCTTTCTTTAATCTTCTCACAAATTTTGCCTCAATATCATCTAAATCTGAATCAGTATTCTTGTCTGCTTTAAACGATGCTTCTCTAGAAATGGATTTATCTTTGCTAATTCTCATTTCATATGAAGTTAAAGTTCCTAGAAGTTGATCAATGGACAGAGTTTAAGATCATTTAGTTCTTCTATTGTAGAGACTTTTAGATTAAATTTATCAGGCAGAGATCTTAAAATCTTCTGAACTAAGAGTGATTCTTCAAACTTCTCACCAAGACCCTTCATGGCATTCACAAGTTCTTCAACTCTTAAAAAATACTTGCTAACTATTTCATCTTCATTCATCTTTAGTTGTTCAAACTTCAACTTGAATGTTTGAAGTTTAGCATCTTTTACTTTCTAATTTCCTTCATATTTGCTAATAAGTTTATCCCACATTTCTTTGGCAGTTTGAAGATGAATCACCTTTACAAACTTGGCTTCTGCAATTCCATTCAAGATAGCATTCATTCCTTTAGCATTAAATCTGAATTATAACTCATCATCCTTGGAAGCTAGCACAACAGGATTTATGTATCCAGTCTCTACTACATCCCAAACATCATCACCTAAGGCCATTAGGTATGTTCTCATTCTAACCTTCCAAAAATCAAAATTTGTTCCATCAAACAGAGGAGGCTTACTGGCTAAAGTCCCTCCATGACTTGTCATGTTTAAGCTTACAGATCTAACTTTAAATAAAAGGAACCTACTCTGATACCAATTTTTGAAATTACTAACACAACTGAGAGGGGGGGGGAGGGGGCTGAATCAGTTGTTACTGTCTTTAAACAATTTTAATTCAATTAAACCATTTTTTAAAATCTTTCTCCAAGTGACCATCAATGTTATACTACATATGGAAAACATAAATAATGAGCATCACTCACACATAAGATATACATAGAGACAAATTTTCACGAGGAAACCCATAAAGAGAGAAAACCTCTTCTTCTTCGAAATGATAGGCAGTCTTTTAAGTTCTGTACATCATCTATAATTCAGCACCAACTCAATGTGAGGCTACTACCTCTTTTTTACAAGCTCCAACTTGTTTGAGAGAACCAACTCTCTGGTTTCTCTAGCACCAACTAGAAGGAAGCACCAACTCCCTGAGTGTTTCAGCACCAACTGGATATAAGCACCAACTTCCAGTTACACAGGCACCAACCTATATAATAGAGAACAACTGTTCTCCCTTGCACCACCCTACCACCCTGGTTTTTCTAGCTGCAACCAAATGGAATCTACAACTCCCTGTGTTAAATCACCCACTTGAACCTCTGAGGACAACGGTCCTCCCTAGCACAACCCTACCTCCATGTTTATAAATAAATGATTGAATAACCAACAACGCAGATAAATCAAATCTTACCACTTCTTCACTGTTCTGCAATTCTTCTCTGCTACACTATTCTTCTGCTCTGTTCATATTTGGCTTGACTTGCTGTCTTTGTCTATCTGTTCTTTCTCTATCCTTCTCATGCTCTTTGATATGTGCACATTCTTCTCTATTCACCTTTTCTCTTCTGTTCAATTTTAGTTCATACTCTCTGAGATTTTCTTCACATTGCACATACTGTAGTTTTTCTTTTCTATAGTTCAACTCATTTTTTCAATCCTCACTGCCAACCCCACACAGTCTCTAAGTTTTTATTTTATGCAAAACCACCACGACAGTTACACCTCAAATCTTCTTGGGCAAGGAGACGTCTCAGCCACTGAAACGCCAACCGATCAAGAATCATGAATCAGTTTTGCTAACTGATTTGTAACTAATCAATTAACTATGAGGTGAAACAATAGCCCTCCTATTAGACTTAAATTCACCTGCATCGTTGGAATGGATCCATAGGATCTTGCGTTTATTTCTCATTTCAGCATTTCACGATTCTCGTAGTGAAGATTTCGTTACACTCCATGTCCCAATCCATGAAACTCTGAAATGGAACTTGTCTGCACTAGCTCCCTCCTCCATCTTCCGTAGATGTGACCATTGGTTGTGACCATAGCCTACACCAAAAGTGTATTTCTCACTTTCGCATTTCGGAGATTCTGTGATGAGTCGTCTTGACTCTCCATGTCACGAGTTCTGAAATGGAGCTTGGCTTCTATAACTCTTCTCTCCAGCTCTTGACAATGTGACCATCAGTGGTGACCGAGTGCTTATCCATAGAGCACTTTCGTGATTTCGTATTTTGGCACTTCGGCGTTCCTGTGGTGAAGATTTCTTTATGCTCCATGTCGCGTTCCCTGAAACTCCAGGTCGCAATTTCGCATTTCGGCATTTCGCGATTTTGCATATCGCGAGTTCGAGAGGTTAGGGAACCCCGTTCCTTTGACTTTCCATTCAATGAAATGACGATATGTTGCCACGTGTCCTATGGAACCAACAATCCATATTTTGTCATGATTTCGACACTTCACGGGCCTTCATCGTGTCTGATCAACGGTCCAAATCAACCCTTGATCTAATAGCTAGGATTATTTCACGATTTTGGGACTCCTGTCATGAGAGTCCTTGACATCTCCAACTCCCGATCTGTGAAACTCCGAAATGGAGTCAGATCAAATTTTTGGCTTTTCGCACTTCACGACTTTGGGACTCCTGTGGTGAAGTGTTTCTACACTTCCAACACCCAGTATCTGAAACTCCGATTTCCCATTCTGCGAAACTCTAAAATGGAGTGTGCCTGTTTTTTGATTTCGGTGTTTCTCATTTTGTGACTTCGGGACTCCTGTGGTGAAGTGTTTCTACACTTCCAACTCCTGGTATCCAGAACTCCGAAATGAAGTTATTTGACATGCTCTGATCTTTCGCATTTCAGGATTTTCTGCCATGCAATCATCATTGCACTCCTAGTCTTGCCACTTTCTCTTATTCATCATCGTCAGGTTGAGCTTGGCATCAATGAAAAACAAATACTCTGCCTTCTTTCTGAAAACATGCCAACATAATACTCTTATTTCCTAAAGTGGTAGGCCAGATTTCTTGTGTGAAAACCTTTGTGAAAGGGTAATGCCCGATCAACTTTATGTGAGCAACAAGTTTTTAGTTCTGAGTTTATCAGAATTCATGTGCATGAGCCCTTTTGTTTTCCCTAACCCTACTGAAAAATCCAACAGTAATAACCTCCCACCATGTCTGAAAGACAACAAGATATTTACAAGTATCGATCTCAAGCCAAGGACGACAATGGATAGTGTTAGAGTTTTGACGCACAGTCATGTGCCTCTTCAACCGACTTTCCCAACCCCACAGTGTGAAGTATGTTTACATTGGATAGGAAAATATTAAACAGATGTCCCCATCCTTCAGGAAAATATCAAGACCCTCACGACTCAGATTGACTCATTAACAAGTGAAAACCATGAGCTCAAGATCAGTGCACAAAGGCAAGGAAAATGTTTCAAAAGGACTAGCAATGTCATAATAAAAAATGTTGAGTGTGACAAAGCAATGATTAATTCTGAGATTCTATGATTCGAATTTAGTATTCTGTTGAAAGGTAAGATTTGTTGTTTATCTTAGTTATGATTTTATTGTTATTTTATAATGAATATGGATTGATTTAGATTTATGTTCCTTAAAATAAGACTAGCTACAGAATCAATAGATTCTTTATCCAGTCAATTCTCATGTAAAATTTTGGAAAATATTAGTTAAATAAATGTCTAATTTCTTCATTTCATTTTCTTTCAGGATATCATGTATCTTGTGGTGATCTCAAAAGATGGATTATTTCTAGACTTAGTTAATTAGCCATTTCTTTTGGCTTATTTTGTAAAACAAAAACAAAACTTTTATAATTTTGGGAGATACAGTTTGATATTGAGTGGTTTTATGACCCTCTATTTTTGTAACTAGTAAATTATCTTGAGATTTGATCCTATCCTACAAGATAGGATGTTTAGCTTGCAAGAACTCTTTAAATACTTCATATTTTCTGTAATGAAGGCATCTTAGACTGGGGCTAAAGGTGGACGATTAATTCACAAACTTGAATGGAACAACAATTTGCATTTTAGCTTTAGCTTCTTGTAAATGATGTTCTCATTTATGCTTTGTTTATCATGATACACTTATAAGTTTTGATATCTTTAGACTTCACAATCTATTATGTTTTTTGGATAATTCTTTTTAAAATATTGTCCATATTTGATGCTTCAGATACTAAACAAAGTGATCCTTTATTCAGCTCAAATGACAGGATTTCTCTTTAATTTTTAGTTGAATGATTAAATGCAATGTTGTTACAATCAGATTTATCTTAATGTAATTTCTTACAATCATAAGATCACATCACCTATTCATATCATTCATTCTGTTATTAAAACTCAACTGCTAACACATTGTTCTGCATTTATTCAGGACATTTTTTAAGGTTCATTGCAGGTTTCCTTCTTGGACAAGGTGGTTGGGTGTTCTCTAATCGTGCAGATGTTTGGATACATATCGTTAACTCACTAACAGGTTAGCTCATTTATGTTTTTCGGTCGTTTACTCATCACTGAAACTCGAATATATGGTTTGGCTTTTGACTATCCACGTGTTTCTGTTTCATAGTATTTTTTCTTATTAGTTTAGATTTATAAAGAAAAAACGAAAAAAAATATTTTATGTGTTTTCTTTATCTGCTTCTTCAAAGAAATCATTTTTCACATTGAGTTTCATAAGTTTAGATTAAAACTTGCAGCGTGTGTATCATGTACATAAATAAGATAAGTAAATCTGTTGTTTAAATATATCTATAATAGTTAAATTATAAGTGGTTAGTTAATAGTTAGTTCTTTTATTTATTTTATTTGTTTCTTTTAGGACTTTTAGATTGGCTAACGGAGCCATTAAAACCGTTGGAACGAGTCACACCAAATAGCTTGGGTTATTTAGACAACCTTAGTCCAGAATCGTTCTTCCATTTGACAGATGATCATTTTCTCCCGTCAACAAATGGCGCTAGAAGGAGGGTCAACTGACAAGCTGGCCTTCTAGGAGCCTTTATTTCGAATGTATTTAATTTCCCCATGGCTCCCCAAATTACTGTGTTGGAACATGATTTCCACTTCTCATTACTCGATGATCCCAACAAGACAGTCTCTCACTTGTCCAAACTCACCTTTGATGGTGGGGGCAATGTATCTACCAAAGACCACCTTAACAAGTTTTGGTGCAAATGTATCAAACATGACATTTATGATTTAAAATTTTTGCGCACATTGTTTACTTTTACTTTTAGGGGTCGAATTAAACATTGGTTTGAGTCTTTTCCAACATATCACATTTTTGATTGGTTTCAATTTGTAGATAACTTTTTAGATGCTTTTGAAATCTATGATTACAATCAATTATGTGAATAATTTCAGACTTTGCTAATCAATGGTGATTCATCTTCAGAAGACTTTTCGACAAGAATCCATCATGTTCTCTGTAAATTTAATCTCGATGACATGTCATTTTTATTAAATCTCCTCTATGATGCTTGCATCCCTTTGATCCAGTCATATTCAATCGTGAATGACGAACCAGTTACAAATACTATCACTCAATTGCGAGAAGAATTTTGTTCACGGGATGAGAAGAATCCATTCGAAAATTTTGAACAAGCAAGGGGGGTAGAATCTATCGACAAGGTTCTCACTGACAACCAAAATGGTTTTTCCTCTGAATCATTGTATTTTCAGTCTTCGACCATCGTGGAAGAAGATTCATTTATGGTTCAAGGTGAATGTCCTCATTCTTGTAACTCATGCTCTAATCAATATTTAAATTCAGTTATTGAAGAATACTTAGATGAATAAAATCATCTTAAACATTCTAACACTCTTATGAAACTGATTAGAGATGAAGATATGCAATTGGAAGGAGAAACCTTAAACTTTCATCCTCAAATCGTACCTTATCAACATGAAAGATCATATGTTTTTCATGAAAGTTTTGAATTATCTATCATACGGAAGGAAAACCTAGATGATCATATTATGTTGACGAATTTATCACCAAAACAGAGTGAAAGTTTTAAAGAAAGTGAAAAGAAATTTCTTGAGAATACCATTGTTAAATATCATAGCTCAAGAGATTCTTTTCATGTGCTTATTTTTTATTCCTTTTACTCTTTATATCCCGATCTCTTCTTAGATTATGGTGGACTCGATACTTTACCCACAACATCCTACTCTTTTCTGCCACAATCATATCCTTTTGATATGCCAAGATTTGGTGAAATTAATTCCAAACATAACATTTATAAAGTCGGATTTGACGCTCTTTCACTTTCATCACTCACATGGGAAAAATACATGTTGTGAGATGATTTTACACAGTTTATTTTTGAAAAAGACAATGCACTCTCTCTTATGGAGATCAAACATTCTACATTGCATATTCGTTCTTTAATAAGCTCAAATTTTAATGTTTATGCTTCACATTTTGAAATGATCAATCTCATAAAAGGAAGCATTCAAATCAATGATCTAATTGATGTCATGAATCCTCTTATGATGCATTCCCCATTGATATATCCATTTCGTCAAAGTCATGGTTTGCATCCTAATTTTTATGACAGGATCTTAGAATGGCTTGTAGGTTCATACATAAAAAATCTTCATAATGAAGATAAAGTTGTGCTTGCCTTATTTCTACCTAAATATCTTGAAAGTAAGAATGACATGACTTTTTTTTATCCTCCATGTGAATAAATTATTGAACACTTGGAAAATTATCAGGATGTTGGGACACTTTGGCTTTAGTTGATGGTTATGTTAGGTCTCCATAATCTTGACAAGTTTTCCAAAATCACTTACACTCACCCATGCCATTATGACCCTTATCACGACAAGATTGCACAATGGCTAGAGGATTAATACATCAAGAAATTTCAAGGGAATGGTAAGATCATGCTTGCTTTATTTTTAAATGAGGATTATGAAGGTAAGTATGATATATTTCTTTCATTTTTTGATATACTACCATTATTTTTAGTAATATTTGATTTTGTTTCCATTGCAGGATTGGAGTTACTCCGATAGCTACATTGGAAGCATGACTTCACGTAGTATTTTGATTTGTTTGGTAGTTAGCGTAGTTTTAGGAATAGGTTTTCTTTTAGTTTTATTTCTCACTGTTTCTCTTTGTAATAATGCAGTCATGAATACAAGTGGGTGCACAAAGAGAACCATAATATGACTGTTGTCAGGGAAGTCTGCTTGATCCTTTTCTCTCTACTTTGCGTTCATCATTTCTTTTCAAAGCCACAATATTATTATGAAAATTTTAAATGGAAAGTAAAGAGATAAATAAATCTGAACTGGAAATTCAACCCTGACCCAAGGTACCATGAGTAGGATTGCATTCACATAAATGAGGATTTTTTTATGTTCTTTTAGTATCCCAAGAGATATTTCGCGTGATGTTTTCAGATCCATCTTCTATACATATTTTTATGTTTTGATTTATTTTTTGATTTTGGTTCTTTTCATTTTTTTTTTTAGTTGCATTTTGGTTAAGCTTATGTCAGTATCACCTTTTAGTTTGTGGAGGCGAACCATAATGCATCATTATGAAGCAACTGTTAAGGTCTTCTCAAGAGCATCAATTCTGTGAATTGCTGAAACATAGACTAGCTAAAAGAAATTTTATGTTTAAAACAGATTTCCTGGTCTCACTTTATAATTATGAGAAGACACGACCATCTTTAAAGCTTTCTATGATGTCCCTGCTTTTAAAGAAAGCAACTCAAGTATACCTTCATGTCCTTGAAAAATTTGTTTCATCAAGAAACTAATTTCCGATCATAATGAAGGTGATTAGGCAGAAAATTAAAGGCTGGAAAATAACAAGTGTTCTAAAGACTGAAATTTTTAGCATCACCCCGCTCTTTTGAATATCTTTAAAATTATATCAGATTGAAAAAAAATTATTGAGAGTTGTGGGAAGTGTTTGTAAACCCGCCGGGATACTAAACAGGTCTGCTGGCAGTGGGTAAATGCATGCATGATGCCAAGAAAACTTCGTTGGGGTACTGAATAGGCCCGCTAGTAGCGAAGGAATGTCGGGTTCAAGAAAATTATCAGGTATAAAATTTTGATATTGGTTATAAGTGCCTTTCATTCTGAATTAAAATTCTTGGACAAGGTAGAGGCGTCATAGTGGGTTAATTGACATCCCTACCAAGGCTATGGATGTCTGCTGGAAGCAGTGGCCCTATCAACAATATTGGAGCCATTGACTTGAACATCGTTGCTCTCATTTTTTAAATTTATCACCAGATTTCATTTAAATAGGAAGATATTTGAAGTTGGACTGTGTAATGATTGTTGGGATGGTTGATGTCCTTCAGTTGTTTTTTGATCTATAATCATTCTAAGCAATCCTAACATGAACTTGTCGGTGATGCAGAGATAACTGCTTCTCCCAGTAAGTCACCATTGTTGGCAGCCCTACACGATTTTTTCCTTTTAAAGCAACAAATAACAATTCTTGTAGCTGATTACGCTTTGTCATGTAAATATGGCTATTCGAAGGTGACTTTTCAGTTATAAAAGGATGTTTCGATTGTTCCTATTTTATTTTTTCTTTTTCTTTTTTGTTTTCATGTTTTCATTCATGACTGGAAGCATGAATGAAGCACTAAAACTTATAATCATGTTGCAATTATATCTAAGGTTTGGTCTTTAGAAGGGTCAATGTTCTTACAACTCTTTTAATGAATGTTCTTTTTCTTTGAAGCTTATCATATATCAATAAAACATTTGTTTTGAGATTTCTCTTGGATTATCAACTATATCCTGAGTACTTTGTAGATACACCTAGAATCGATTGGAAATGGATTATAGGTTTGTTTCACAATTCTTGGTAAATCATTTTGATTTCTACTTTTTGATATGCTTTGGCTTGTAAAACACGCCCTCTCCTAACCTTAGCAGCTCGACTTTACCCATTACACAATGATGAGATTCAGACACAATTCGGTCATTCTCTGTACTCTGTTTGAGGTGGCAGTTTGATTCGACAGATCCATCATTACAAGCCAGAGTCTTGGGTTTCACTCTGTACTCAAGGCACTCATTACCCAAAATGCCCAAATTTTTGTGGCTCGAAACCCCTTGCGCTCTTGTTTTGGTCATGCTAGGGTAATGGTGGGTTTCTCTCTTGTGTTTTTGGCTCAGACTTTCCTCTATTATTGTTACATCCAAACCCACAGTTAGTTCGATTCGCTCTTGTTACAGACTGTTCAATCCCATTTTTGCCTGCCAGAGACACGTTTTTGCGGGAGAATTTCTGATCAAACCGTGACGAATTAGATCAAACCCTTGAAAACTCAGAACGAAAATGAGCCTATTTACCTTCATCATGAGCATATTCTTCAGAAACGATTTCATTTCACAGGTATGATTCTTTTTTTGGACAGCATTTTCTCAGAAAATCTGTTGCGATTGAGTTTTCTTTGTTTTCATTTCCTCTCTATGGATTTGAAGATTTGTAGAAAACCATTGAGTTCTATCACAGACATCCCCACAGTGCTAGATAAACATCTTATAGATAAGCCTCTTATTTCCTCAAGTACTAGGCCATATTTCTTTTGTGAAAACCTTTGTGAAAGGGCAATGCCCAATCATCTTTATGTGAGCAACAGGTTTTTAGTTCTGAGTTTATCAAAACTCCTGTGCATGAGCCCTTTTTTTTGCCCTAACCCTGCTGAAAAATCCAACAGTAATAACCTCCCACCATGTCTGAAAGACAACAAGAGATTTACAGGTATTGATCTCAGGAGAAGGCCATCAGTGGATAGTGTTAGTGTTTTGACGCACAATCATGTGCCTCTTCAACCGAATGTCCCAACCCCACAGTGTGAAGTATGTTTACAGTGGATAGGAAAATATTACATAGATGTCCCCGTCCTTCAAAAAAAGATCAAGACCCTCACGGCTTAGATTGACTCATTAACAAGTGAAAACCACGAGCTCAATATCAGTGCACAAAGGCAAGGAAAAAGTTTCAAAAGGACTAGCAATGTCATAATAAAAAATACTGAGTGTGTCAAAGCAGTGATTAATTCTGAGATTCTATGATTTGAATTTGGTATTCGGTTGAAAGGTAAGATTTGTTGTTTATCTTAGTTATGATTTTATTGTTATTTTATAATGAATATGGATTGATTTATATTTCTTTTGGTTAAAGTAAGACTAGCTATAGAATCAACAGATTCTTTAGCCAGTCAATTCTCATGTAAAATTTTGGAAAATATTAGTTAAATAAATGTCTAATTTCTTCATTTCTTTTTCTTTCAGGATATCATGTGTTATCACTAAAATTTTGTCCACACATGGTTACAAGAACTCAACATCGTCAAACAGTAATGAAGTCATTCATGGCCCTGAATTAATCTCACGTCATTCAAAAAAGGGAAAAACTATACAAAGTAGTGAAAAATTGAAGAGCGCTTTGCAGACATTGGGCGCATGCGCACATGCGCAGAATAGGAATGTAGAATGCGCGCATAAGCACACGATGCACGTATGTTATCACAAAAATCCGCACACCTGCTAAACGGTGCATTTATGAATGTGGTCGGCCTCCCAACCAATTATGGTTCAGCTCCCAAGCTGATTTGACTTCCAAATCCGGGCTGGATCCAAATGGTGGGTTGGTCAAAGACCTAATAATGCCCTAAATGGCCTCTTTTCACACTACAAAGAAGTTACACAATAACCCAATGCAATGCTATAAAAAGCCATGAATGCACCTCATTTTCTCAAGGAATTCAAAGTAATGTTATGCTGCCTATATTGTTGTAAGGACTCCATCCTTGACAAGAACACATTGGCACCATTTCATTGAGCAATCCACCTCTCCATTGAGTGGACTTGCAAAGAGTTCTTTCACCACTATTTTTATTTTCTTTGTTGTAAGGAGAGAAAGCTTGTGAGGGTCCAAGAGCCTTCCCTTGGAGGAAGAAGGGACTCATAGTCCCCTTTCTTCTCGGTGCTTTGATTTCATCAATAGACCAGCCTCAAAACATTGGTGACATGGGTCTTTTTGTTTTTGTTATCTCTATGCCCCTATGCTTATGATTTTAGTTTGTATTAGTTTAATTCTTGCTTATAGTTTTGTTTTTCTTTCTCTAACTCTTTCCTCTACAACTGTCTTGCCCAACAGACCCAACTAGGCATGCAAGCACCTCGATTCTGCTCACCAAGGTGACGAAAGAGGCGCAACAGATTGGCGACTCCACTGGGGAAAGGTATCAAATTCCTACCTCATTTGGGTTTGTTTTTCTCTTCTTTTAGTTTGTTTAACTTGCAGGTGCACTAACCGACCTCAGTTGACCTGCCAACCCTCTAATTCAAAGGAGAATTGAGAGAAATCCATCTGGATTTTTCTTTCTTGATCGCTTGTCACAAGTGCGTGGGTATTCTACCTGACAGACGCGCATCGTGCACGCATGCGCTTAAGTGACAAACTTTCTTTGCGTGCATGCGCTTTTTGACCCATCTTTGTTCACGCGCCTGTGCTCTGTGTGCCTCTGTCTTCACTAGGAGCCGCGCATCTGAGAAACATTTCACATTGTAAGTTGTTGGGATGTGGGGAAGGCCATTTTCCTTCTTAAAAATGATGTCTAGCATGTTCTAAAAGCAGCACCACACTTAGTCCCCTCATCATATAAAGGGGTTAGTCAAACACACATAGGCACTTAGGAGGATAAAAATCAATTTCCCTTATTTGCTTTTTGCCACATGGATGGCTTGTTTTGGCTTACAAGATAAGGTAGAAATCATTTTTAATCACATCTAACTTACATTGAGACTAGAAGTTGAATTACAATCCCTTAGTATGCTCTTCTCTCGCGCCTTCACGCGACCTTGAGAATCAGAAAAAGATTGTGAAACAATTTCATCTCCCTTAACAAAGTTTAAAACATTTAGGAGAGGACAACGACCCTTCTTGGGACGCCTCTTAGTTTTCTTTTCCAAACACATCTTAATATTGTAATGGACCCATACATGCCCACATGCTACAAAGATATTATAGTGTTTGAAATTTTTCTTTCTTAGATCAAAACACTAGGGAAGTTTAAAGGTTTGTAACGGGCCCATACATGCCCACATGTTCAATCTAGGAT
>ML810878.1:290842-302169 GCA_009831015.1 Picea engelmannii
CCTTTACCCCTCATTATAACCAATTATTTCATCCTTCACTAGTTTCTCTTTCGGTGACTTCAGACCCCACTGTTGAGTACTATTGGAAGGTCCAGTGCTATTTGAGAGGAAGGACGTTACGTCTTCTAGGACACGAGCATTTTTATTTTTTTTTATTCCCCCACGTGGACAAAATCCACTTACGCACATATATGCTTCTTTCTCATTTTATGTATGATGCACATCTGATTACAGTTTGATTTGGATATATATATATTGTGTCAACATTCAACGCAAAGGCTCTTGTTTCTATATTATTCTCACCACTTTTTGCACACATTCACACAGCTAGTCTGACATCATAGGGGAACCACAAAACCCTCGTCGTTCACGACGCTTGCTCAACCTCCCTCCTATCTTAGGGGGAGTATCTGGTCGTGCCCGCTCATCCACACCCCCTTCACACACTCCTGTGAGTGCTACTATCTAGGATCATCTTTTCTTGGTTCTACATTACTTGGGTCAACTTCCTAAGGTCATTCGTTCACTCGCTCTCCTTTACACAGAAGCGGGGGACCCACTTCCTCTCAAAGAGGGAGCACCAACCCACATAGTCCCCATCAAGGGTCAGGTTCAAAAAACACTATGGCCGGAGCTAACCCTCCCCCCCGACTACAGATGCCATATTTGGCCTCTCTCAACATACCGGATCTTACCAAACTCACCAATGATCCTATATTGCATGATCCCACATGGCCTGCAATGCCAACAAAACTACCTTCAGATATACCAAAGTTTGAAGGAAAGGCAGGTGATGATCCTGCCAACCATGTCATGACCTTTCATATTTTGTGCTCTTCCAATAGCATTATGCATGATTCCATCATACTGCGTTTATTTCAACGCACACTCACTGGCCCATCGGCTAAATGGTATGTCGAATAAAAATCGGGGTCCCACACAACCTTTGAGTCATTGGCCAAAGCATTCTTGACCTTCTTCCAATTACCCATCCACCATGACAATGTTCTAGAACTACTATCTAACTTCAAAGAAACCTCAGCCACACACATCGTTGACCACATTCACGAGTGGCATAGGCGACGTAGTTTGTGAAAAGCGGAAACCTCCAAGCAACAGTGTCTCGACTGGTTTCTTAGATCACTTGTCTCTCTCCTTGGAAAGGATGTAGCTTCCACCTTCCCTCAATCCAAAGAGGAAGCCATCAGTAAGGCCCAACAATATGACCTCATCTATGCACAGGTAGGGTACTTATACACGGTACTTCCTGATCTTCCCAAACCTGTGCCATTTGGCCAAAACAAACCTGGGATGTCTCACTCAGCGGACGGACTAATCGGTGCCACCACACACCATGATCCACAACCCCAACCACCACCGATGTATGGAACACCTCAATACCCGCCGGCATACAGGGTCACTTCTTATTACCCCCCACCCCCTTATCAACAACCATACCCTGTTGCTATACCCCCACCCATCAGTGGACCACCACCGACACCTCCCATACATCCACCTATTCCCACAAACAGTGGTACTCCCTCAACATCAGCTTATAGTACTAGTGAAAGAACTACGCCTTACTATGTACCTTATGGATCGGTACCACCACAAAATCCATACTTCCCATTGCCTGGTCCTGCACAACCCATGGCTTCCCCACATCCTCATGCGCGGGTAAATTTTGTTCAACCTTCTGCTACTCAACAATACCAAAGTTTTGAACAGTTGAATACAGCCAACTCAACTCATCCATCGAACAATGCCAAGAAGAAAGGACGGAACAAGAATAACAACAACCTAGGTCAAGGTGGGAATCAACCCCCACAGCACCAACCCACTGGGGGAAACCAGAACCAAGGGAACCAAAATCCCCAAGGGGGCAATAATAAAAAATGCCAAGGGCGAAATAATGTTAAAACCATCTTCCCTTGTGCCCTTTGTAGTGAGTTCGGTCATTACAGTCACCATTGCCCCCAGATCGCTGATTTCAAATGGTTGAAAGACTCAGGTAGTCTTCCCCATTCTCCTGCACAACCTGCCCCTCAGCAGGCACCACAAAAATACGTGCAACAACCCCCTCCAGTCGTGCTGCAAAATCCTATTCCACATCAAGGTGTGATAAACACCCAACAGGACACACAACATCCCCCACCTCAGGTGGGAAAATACCTCAACCCCAACAATCCAGCAGAGCATACGATTCTCCTCACCAGTGAGGAAGAAATCCTTCTGCAAATGCGTAATCGTCAGTATCATGCACCCGCTGAGTCTACTCCCATCTCTCCAGAGACAAACCCTACACCGACGGGACCCCCGTTGGTGATCCCTCGCCCTTCCGCTGAACCACCACTACGCATCCCTCGCATCCCCTTGCACAAGAATGTCCACAACCCATAGGGTAGGGAAACTCATAACTATAGCTTGGTAGATGACTTAGCACACTCCCTGGCCGCCATGTCAGTCTTGGAAGTCCTCCAGACTTGTTCTATGCAGCGGAAATCACTACTTTCTGCCTTGGGGGCAGTCGACCCTGCTGATACTTGACTCATCACCTTTGATCTTGACAGCGGAGAACCTCGTCTTCCCACCTTGATCGCTTTTCAAATACCAGTAAAAATAAGGAACATCACAGTTCATCGATGTATCATCGACGAAGGTGCATCTACATGCATTATGTCCAAAACAGTATGGCAGAAACTTGGTTCCCCAGAACTCATACCCTCTTCCATCACATTACGAGCTTATGATGGACGATCATCCTCTCCTAAAGGCCTCTTTCAAAATGTCCCTGTTGAACTCGAGGGCAAGACTATTCTCATTGACATCGAAGTTATCGATGCCCCACTCGATTATAATATCTTGTTCGGTCGTAGCTACATGTACGCTATGAAGGCAGTGGCATCTTCCGTCTTTCGAAGCATGATGTTCCCCCATAATGGGAAGATCGTGACCATCGACCAAGTCTCACATTATGAGCCTAACCCATATGCCAATCTCGATAACATTCTTCCCCTCATCCACACAAACCAAGACGCATATCCCCTCGTCGAGATGGGTCCTGGGATTTTTAAAGATCCATCCTTGTTAGGGACGTACCATGGATCACCACCACTCCTTCATCCGGCTAGTCAAGTATGCGTCATCTCATCTAACGAAACTCACACAGAGGATGCTCTTCCTCCTCAGGAGGCTTCAGTCATTCCTGACGTCCCAATAGTCGTAGAACCACTCCCGCCGGAGCCTCCTGCGCACTCGTCGACCCCAACAGTCCATGAATCCACACCCCCTCAGGGACATAGTCCTGTTTGGGAGATAGTTCCCCGACCCCTCACTCAAATTCCCTTCTTTTACCCTCCACTAGGTATAGAAGCTTTTCAGGTAGCCGCAACACTCACACTACCCAATATGGTGTTAGCAATCCCAGTATGGTATTTACACCCACCTGAGATGGTCCCTCGACCATCCCTTCCACCACAGGAAGGCCTCCCCATGATGATTCCCATCCTTACCCCCACCACCCCTCCACTCACTAACCTCCCGGCTACAGCTAGGGGCAAGAGAAAGAAGAAAGATCCCACCGCTCCACTTCCTCCACACATCCCACCACCTTGCACACTATGTGAGAAAGAGGGCCACCAAACCAACAATTTCCCATCACTACCTAAATTACATAATTTGATCCCCCTCAATCAAACTCCCACAACACCCACCACTACTGCTAGTCCCACCACTATCACCCACCCTTCTAGTAGTAAAGGGTTGAGGACCAAATACGCTTGTGCTATATGTTCAGAGTATGGCCATTACACCCATCATTGCCCAGCATTGCCACGTTTTCGGCAGACATTAGCGGCTGTACGCCAGAACTTCCAGAACAACCCTAGTCCTACTATGTCCTCATCAACAAATATCACTGACATCCGCTATGTCACCACTTCAGTCAATGAACGCATGAGATGCCCTTTTTCTCTTTGTGATCCATTAGCTCATTTTACATACCAGTGTCCTATGATCCTTGAATACAGGCAACGTCAATTGGCCCTGCTTCACCAACCCACAGAAGCGATAATTGACATTACCTCGTCACTAGAGGATCTTCAGGTTATTTCTCCCGAACCCGAGGCACTCCCAACGCCTCCATGGTTCTTCAATGATGTCTCTAAGGATTTACCCCGCAACCCCCCCGACTCTCCTACTCATTCCCGTACGGACACTCTCCACCCAACCACCACGGGTACCCCTCAGTACTTCAATATATGGTTTATGTCGAGTGAACCCTCTCCATCTCCTAGCATTGTTTTCCCTTCTTCTTAATCAGGGGGCAACCACACTATCACCAAGATCACTCCTCACGACCCCTTGTATTCCCGACGTTTCCAATGCGACGAGGAAATACTCGAAGAGCTCAACCACCCAGACTCTCCCTGGGATGCACTACATCACCGCGCACTCTTCTCTCCACAGGAAGCCCCCATGCCTCCTAACCCAAACCCCATTTTCACAATCGAAACCAAATATTTTATCCCATCTGGGCCTATCGATTGGTTCAACAATCCCATTCCTGCCCCTGATGCTTTTGAAGACAGTAATATGGCCAACATTTCCCCCACCATCAAAATCGACATTTCCATTAAACATGGCATCATCGAAAAAATCACCATTGGAGCTGCTTGCACTCCTCGAGAAATCGCCGCATATAAATCCCTCTTCCAGGAATATAGGGATATTTTCACCTGGTCATACACGAAAATGCCTGGACTCGATCCCTCTATTGTCAAACATTGCATCGACACCTGGCCCGACATCACACCAGTTCGCCAAAAACAGCGACCACTACACCCATCCAAAGCCGCGACTATCAAAGCCGAAATTGATAAATTACGCGTTGTCGGCTTCATTTACCCCATCGCTTATACCTCATGGGTTTCCAACCCTGTACCCGTCAACAAAAAACAAGGCACTATCCGTTTTTTCACAGAATTTCGCGATCTCAATAACGCATGTCCCAAAGACAACTTTCCAATGCCTTTCATCGATCAAATTATCGATGATTGCGCCGGTCACGAGGCTCTCTCCTTCATGGACGGATTCTCTGGCTATAACCAAATTCAAATCCACCCAGCTGATCAGTATAAAACCACATTCACTACCCCGTGGGGTGATTTTTCATATCGTGTCATGCCTTTCGGCTTAAAAAATGCCGACGCAACTTTTCAGCAGGCAATGACATACATCTTCCACAATCTAGTTAAAATCATCCTCGCCTACCTAGACGACCTCACAGTTCGATCCAAGAAACACACCCAACATCTTGATGATTTACGAATCATCTTTCAGTGGTGTCGACAGTACAAAATCCGCTTGAATCTGCTCAAGTGCGTGTTCTGTTTCACCGCAGGGCACCTCCTTGGCTTTATTGTTTCCCAAAACGGTATTACTGTGGACCCCCTCAAATTCCAAGCTATCACCGAAATTCCACCTCCCCGGAATTTACGGCAACTTCAGAGTCTTCAGGGCAAAGCTAACTTTCTTCGACGCTTTGTCCAAGATTACGCCATACGCGCACATGGTTTCCTTCGCTTACTACATCACAAAATCCCTTTTCACTAGGATGACCATGCCCAACAGTCATTTGACGACCTTAAAGAAGCGCTTTCAAATGCACCTTTAATTACTGCACCTGACTATGATCGCGACTACATCCTCTACATATCAACATCAACTGTATCAGTAGCCAGTGTCCTCGTCTAGCTCGGAGATGACAATCTTGAACACTTCATTTATTACGTTAGTAAGAACCTCTCAGGACCCCCCTTGAAGTATAAACACGAAGAGAAACTTGCTCTTGCAGTTGTCCTCACAGTCCAGAAACTACGCCATTACATTCTGCTTCACACCACACAGGTCGTCACAGATTCCAACCCTATGTAGTACTTGCTTAGCCGTCGGCAAGTTAACGGAAAATTCTCTCGATAGATTGTTATCCTTCAAGAGTACGACCTCAAGTTCTCAACACCTAAGAGTAAGAAGGCCCTTGTTCTTGCCGAACTTGTCACGACCCTCCCCTCTGACACCACCAGTGCCGCCATCAACACTGACTTTCCCAACGAACATCTCTTTTACATCACTTCGGATGATCCTTGGTATGGCGACCTCCTCGTCTACCTCCGAACTCAAAAGTTCAGTAACCACCTTTCACGAGATGATCGTCACCATATCCATCATCAGGCCCCCCGCTACCTCCTCATTGGAGACATCCTATACCGGCGTGGCGTCGACACCATTCTTCGTCGATGCCTGACTATTGAAGAGGCTGACAGAGTCTTAAATGACTGCCATAGTAGCACATGTGAGGGCCATCTTTCAGGCATATCCACTGCTCAAAAGATTATCCGAGCTGGTTACTTTTGGCCTACCTTGTTTCATGATTGCATTCATGCCGTGAAATGATGTGAGCAATGTCAGCTCTATGCCAACAAATCCCGCGCTGCCCCTGCTCTTCTCCACCCTGTCATTACTGCCGACCCTTTTTGTAAATGGGGCATCGACTTTATGACTTGTAATCCCCCCTCCAGCAATGGTAACAAATACATTGTTGTCGCCGTTGATTACTTCACCACATGGGTCGAAGCTATTCCCACTTTCAACAACACCGCTGACACTGCAGCGCGTTTTTTCTTTAACCACGTCATATCCCGTTTTGGAGTACCCCTCCAACTTGTTTCCAACCATGGGAAACACTTCGAGAATGAGATCTTTGTCGAACTCTCATCCCGGTTAGGCTTCTCTCATGAGTTTGCCTCACCATATTACCCTCAGTCAAACGGACAAGTCGAGGCAGTTAACAAAGTCCTCAAGACCATGTTACAGCGCATGGTTAATAAACATAAAACCAATTGGCATCATATGTTATTTTCTGCACTATAGGCTTATCGAACGGCAGTGAAAACCGCTACTGGTTTCACACCATTCCATTTAGTCCATGGGGTCGAGGCAACTCTTCCCATCGAGTGAGAAATTCCCACCTTACGCACTGCAATTGAGCTATTACCTAACACTGCTCCAATGGAGCAACGCTTGCTGAACTTGGAGTCTCTGGATGAAGATCGTCGATCTTCCTTACAGAACAATGAGGCAGCTAAAAAATGATCCAAGGCTACCTTTGATTGCCATGTCAACCTTCGATCATTCCATGAAGGCGACCTCGTCCTAGCTTATGATATCGCTCATGATACCTTTGGCCACGACAAATTCGAATCACTTTGGCATGGCCCTTACATTATCCAACATTGCCTCACCAAAGGCGCATACATCCTGGCCTCCCCCGAAGGCCTCTCTCTTAAAGAACCCGTCAATGGGTTGTACCTCAAGAAATTTTATGCTTAAAAGTAGTCATTCTACTTTAGGTTCTTTCTTTTGTTAGCGTTTTTAATATTTTTCTCCTCCCCTCTCGTCTAAACTATTCTTTGTGCTATTGAAAGATGCTTCCTCCACCCGCCTACCACATCGGTTACACCGACGACACCATCCATTGGACACAAAATCTCGCTTCGGCTACTTGGGCTCTCTACACCCCCTCACATGAAATGCTCCATTCAAGCGGCATATGTTTGGGGTCAGCAACCAACAACCAAGCCGAATACACTGCGGTCATTGGCCTCCTGGATGATGCCCAGCATCATCATATTCGTCACCTTAGCATCTTCCTCGACTCTCAACTAGTCATTCTCCAGCTCAACAATGTATACCGTGTACGCGATCCGTGCCTCTTTCATAAATACCTGCAGGTTAGGCTGTTATCTCAACATTTTGATTCCATTACATTTACACATATTCCAAGACAATTGAATCAAATAACAGATCAAATAGCTAACATGGTGTTAGATTGACATATATGACATCAAGCTACACATACATAAACATATCACAAAAACCTGTCATAGCATATGTATAGAATGGACGTACTCAAAACATCAACAAAAACATGTAGACAACATTAGGATCTCAAATATGTATACTCATCTATATATAAAGACCCATCAGGCCATCTGAATGTTTACATACAAAAAATACATGTATCCGTAGGCCAATGCAGCACCTCGGTACAAAAAATGGGCTCACCAGCCTATATACAACAAAAAATATATATACATCAGGCACCACTCATGGTGCCTCTATCGTGCCACCACCTACTCCTTCCTCAGGCGGTGGCGGCCCACCACCACCTGCCCCAGGCGATGGTGATCCACCCACATAATCCTCCTGCCCCGGCGGCAGGCATCCACTCGTCATAGCAGCGAGCACTGCTTCTCGTCGCACTATGTCCCGCCATGGTGGCGGTACCCCTACACACTGCTTCAGGAAACTCTAGTCTTGGATACGCATACACATGCCCTCAGGAACATCCTATAAAATCATCTCCAGATGACGGCGTATGTCATCAAAATCAACTTCGGTCACTGCCGAAGGAGTGTGTGATGGACCCACACCAGGGTCATCGAACCGGTGCCTCCTCGCTGCCCTCTCTGGCTCAGCTGATCGCCCCGCGACATCCTCTCGCTGACGTCTCTCTCCCTGCGGTCATCTCTCCGACTCTTGATGAGCCGACGCTCTCTGCATCTCCACCTCGCGCCCGTGAGGTGCCACATTTTCACATGCAAAACAACAACAGATAGTATCAGCATCTATATCATATACATATGGACTGATATCTCATAAAACAACATAAACCAAAACATACACACCAATACTAAACATACCTCGATGGTCAAACACCTCCCCAGGAGGTAGCACCATGTCCGGGTCACCCCAGAAGTCCACCCCAGCATAGGGGTACCGAAGTATCACCTGTGGCATCTGCCGCCATACCTATGCCACCTCTGCCGAAAATAAGTGGCCACCTTCGCCACCACTGTGACAAAGCAAAACTGCAGACATCGCGGTTCTCGCACCCCCAACATCTCAAGTAGAATCCTTGGGCGCAACATCGGCACCCTCTCCAAGAACCAGGCCACTAGGATGGACCCAAAAGAAAACTCTCCCGCACCAGTGGACCAACAGTGGTCCAACTGTGCCACCATACGCGCATGCAGTGTCAACCCCCAAGTGAAACGCTCATCGGACAACACTCTCTCCAGCACCAACAGCTGGCCACCACTAATCCGCTGGGTCGCAAGTGACCCATATACCCACACGATCATCGCTGTTATACAATTATGCGCTAGGGAATCTATCACCCCTATACTCACCACAGTCCCAGACATAAAGTCTCGACCTGAGAAATATCTCTGGCCAATATCGGCCAGCACAATAGTCCTAGGCAGCACCGGCTCCGCCAGTAGGGGCGTTCCCCGAAAGGGGAGCCCAGTCAAGAAATATATATCCTCCACCATAGTGAAGGGGATCTTCTCTCCTCATACGAGGAAGCAGTGCAACTCCGAACTCCACATCTGGATCAGGAACTGCAACAAATACTCCTGTGCCCATATCAACGGGCACTCAAAGAACTTTAGCAACCCACAGGTTGCCAAAGTCACATGAACACCAAGCTCCTCAATGGCCACGACATCTCGTAATTGGGCCCAGTCTCTCTCTCGCCATCGCATTGGCATCATCACCGCCGTCCACCTGCAGACAACATAGAGCCCTATGTCAACTCAAGCAACCATCCAGACATCAAAAGACTCATTTCTTTTACACCCCAACCTTGCCTCCTAGGTGCGGTTTTGTTACCCACAGGCACGCACGCATGCGCGCTTGTTCACTACACAGGCGCACACACAGGCGTGCCTGTTCACTACACAGGCGCACACACAAGCGCACCTGTTCACTACACAGGCACGCACACATGCACGCCTGTACACTACACAGGTGCGCATTAGTGTGTACCTGATTGCTTCACAGGAACGCCCCTGGGCGCGCCTGTTCACTATACAGACGTGCTCATGTGCGCGCCTGTCAAACCCACAGATGCACACTAATGCGCGCCTGTTCACCTCACAGGCGCGCCTATCAAGCGCACCTTAAATTCCCTCTACCGTGCCCCCATGCGCACATATCCAGTGGACAGGCACGCACATATGCGCGCCTATCACCCGATCGCCCGCACATGTGGGGCCCAGACACCTTAAATACCTTTGTACGGCCCTCCGTACAGCCCCTGCCCAAAAATTGAAAACCTATTTCTATGAAGGATGATCAGACCACTAACCTGATACTCGCAGATCCTCAATCGGATGCCTCATCCTCCCCGAATCTCCAAATCTCCTTTGAAAACTGCTCGTCCAGTCACTATTGTAGCAGGTACAAATGAGGTGGCAATGTGGGCCCTACAGCTATATATAGGCCTTTTGCCAAACTTCCACTCACCATTCCGGGAGCCCAAGGCATCCATTTTTCAAACCATCTTCAGCCACGGGATCAACATCCCGTCACTTACATCACAGCAGTCCCTAGGTTGCTTTTCATCCTGAGCCCCTGAGGCGCCCTTTTTTTTATCATGGTCAGCTACGCATACGCATAGTCACATTTATCAAATACATGCTCATATCTTTGATTCTCTTCAGATATTGTTTACTTTGGGTATTTGGTTTTCATGTGTGGAGGTACTTGATCATCATCCATCGACACAAACCCCTTCAGGTATATACTCAACACTGGCATGTAGTCTTTCCCACTGTATCTCATTTACATTTCCAGTCACACCCTCTGATATTGGCCTCTAGGATCCCCATTCCTGGCTTTGCAATACCCACACCTCCATTTGCATCTTTGGTACTGTTACCCGGTAGCATTCTTACCCACATGAGTTGTCCCATTTATAGCACCTTTTGGCACTTTTGACACTCATGTTGTTCTTCATTACCCTTTAGGGATGGGAGTCCCGATAGTCTTTCATCATGTCGTGAATCAGCCACATACTCCTTCTCCTCATTTTGCTAGTGTTATCACTGAAATTTCGTCCGCACATGGCGACAAGAACTCCGCATCGTCAAACACAGAAAAACAGTCATTCATGGCACAAGGATTAATTCCACAGCACAACAAAAGGGTCAAAACTATGCAAAATGGCCAAAAAATTACAAAGCGCTATGCACCCACTGGGCGCACGCACGCAACATCTTCGTACTTGGAGCGCATATGCGTGGCTGTGGGGTGAAAAACCCACGCGCCTACCAAACGACGCATTTATGAAACTGGTCGGCCTCCCAACCACTAATGGATCGACTCCCAAGTCGATTTGACATCAAATCCGAGCTCAATCTGTGTGGGGAGGCTGGTCAAAGACCTAATTGTGCCCTAAAGAGCCCCTTTTCACATTCAAA
>ML810878.1:325336-344983 GCA_009831015.1 Picea engelmannii
GAGAGGTGGAAGATGTGGCATGCTTGACGAGGATGTTGTAGGTGCCAGTATGGTGAAGGTGAGGCGGGGGGAAAAGGGGTGCTTTCGTGGAAGTGATACGGGGACAGGAGACAGCGAATGGAGGGAGGTGTTGAGGCGGAGGTCACTGGGCAAAAGGGACACATGGCAGGCGGTGAGGACTTGGGACCAGTATATTCATGCCACGTATAGATAGGGGGCCCGCTATAGTGAAATTCCATTCCGGACGCCCCCCCCTCCATTAAAGGAAGAACCGATGGGGGGGTCCGAAATTCAATACAGACCATAGATCTAAGCACCGAGACTTGGACCATCCAGATGCATGCATACATTATCTCTAATTCCGGATCCCCCCTCTCGTTAAATTCAGAATGACGAAGGGAGTGCGGAATTGAACCTCGTCCGTGAATTTGAGTGCCTGGATCACGACCGTCCAGATCTACGCCCCCTTTAAATTAAATGTTCCCAAGCCTCGCTGATGGATGAATGACTGAGATGACCTCGGCGTTTTCAACATGAAAATCCCGAAGGGCCCCACTCGTGGCTCAGCTATTGCGTCGTCTGTCCTTCAGATGGACGGTCCCGATTCTTTCGGGATTTCTGGCACCGGGGGTTCACAATGCAATTTTCCTCAAAATCTCAATTGACCAAACCACGAAAGCATGGATGTACGTTGCGTGTCCGCCAGAGGAATGGTCGAGATGGTATTTGATGTTAGAAGAGGGCTACCTCCATTACCAAGCTCACTTGACATGATCGGGTGCTAGGACCATAGGCTTAGCTTCAAAGGTGCTTATCGGCGTTTCGGGGTTCAGGGTTTCGAGATGTAGAATGACGTGAAACCCTCACCCTTCGAACTCCCGAATGCCGAAATACCAACGTGACTAGATCTCGCGCCATGCGTCCTTTGGATGGACAACTAATATCCTTTCTTGCATGCAATATAGACACTACTCATCGCGCTAATCCCAGTGCAACTCTGCTAACCGTGATTTCCCGTCGACTATCGATCTGCTCCTATGGATGAATCTGGGCCATTGACAACATAATTTCGCCTGTTTATTTGATTGGAAGCCTGAAACGATATTTTTCCATGCTGTGCTTGGCGCTTCTCGTGCAACTTGCAGACCTGAATATTCTTGTGCCCAAGACAAGAATGGTTGTTAACATTAGGCTCCATGGGGGATAGAGTCATCCATGTGATGTTCTAAGGACTCATTTTGTATTTCCAGTGCCTTGCTATTGGGCTATGGAGTCATTTACTAAGCCAAAAATAATAAATAATAAAAAGGAAAATGAATAAAGTACCAAAAGGACAATATTTACAAACAAAGGAGCCATCTAAGGCTCAAAGAAAACATTTCTTCAGAAAATGCCCATTTACTGGGCTGTTGAAAACCTCTTCACCCTCCAAATCCTGCAACCTGTATGTGTTGTTTGAGAAGAATTCAGAGATTTTGAAAGGCCCAATCCATAGGGCATCAAACTTGCCATGTTTTCCCTTGTCTTGCATGGGTGCATCCCACTTAAGCACTAAATCCCCGATCTCAAACTCTTTCTTCTTGACATTCCTGTCAAAAGCCAGTTTGACCTTCTGTTGATGGTCCTGAATTCTGTCCATTACCTTCTCTTTGGTTTTCTGGACTTCCACCAGCTGATGACCTCTTCTGATCATGTCATCAAGCTCTTCTTGATGATCCTGGAAGAACTTTGCTACAGGAACGGCTAGCTGAGAAGGGAAAACAACTTCTGCTCCATAAACTAATTGAGAAGGGGAGATGCCTATAGATCTCTTTGTGGTCACTCGATCAGTCCATAGAGCGAATTTCAACTTTGAATCCCATACCCTTTTGTTGTCCTCCAATAGTCTTTTGATAATCCTTATCAGGCTTTTGTTAGAGGACTCTGCTAAACCGTTGCCCTGGGGATAGTATGGGGTAGAGTGAATCAGTTTGATCCCAAATTGCTCACAGAACTTGGCTAAAGGCTCAGCCTTGAATGAGGCTGCGTTATCAGTAACAATCTTTCTTGGGCAGCCGAATCTTGTGATGAGGTCTTCCAGGAATCCAATAATTACCTTGTGGGAAGCACTCCTGGTGGGGATAGTTTTGATCCACTTAGTAAAGAAATCTGTAGCAGTCAGGATCCATCTGTGTAGCTCACTGGAAGCAGGGTGGATTTCTCCAATAAAATCTAGGCCCCATTGTTGGAAAGGTCTAGAAACAACTACGGGCTTTAAAGGCAGAGATTTGAGTTGTTTCTTTCCTGAAAAAATTTGGCATGGGATGCAGGCTCTAACTTCTCTACAGACATCAGTGAACAAGGTGGGCCAATAGTACTCAACTTTGAGAATTTTGTGAGCTGTGGTCTTCCAGAAATGGTGCCCTCCACATAGGCCGCTGTGAAATTCAACCATGATCCTGTCGGCCTCTTGCGAGTTCATGCATTTTAAAAGCACTCCCAGGGGGTCTTTCCAGTATAAAATTTGATCGACAAGGCAGTACCTGATTGCTTTGAGCTTCAGAGCTCTTGCCTTGTTTCTTTGCAAGCCATTTGGAGGCCACAACTCCTGCAGAAAATATATAACATCCTTATACCAAGGACATCGAGCCAACAAGGGTTTTGTTTGAGGGTTTACATCAGACAACCGATTCTATTGATTTTTTGAACATGCATTGATGAAATCTACCCCCAAGGCTCTGCAATTTGCTTCAGCCAACATCTTGGCTAAGCCTTGAACTTTAATCAATTTGGTAGGCCTTATCTCCAAGTAAAACTCTAGGATCTTGGCTATCCACTTACTCCTCCTCCCGTCTATGTCGGGCTGTACAAGGATGTCCTTCACAGAGGCTGAAGGAACATATGCGGTCACTTTTGAGTGCAGGACATAGACTCAGAAATCTTTGAGAGATTTCACTAAGGCATAGGCCTGTTTTTCCATGATTTCATACCTGATCTCTGCATCTTTTAATGCCTTACTGAAGAAGGCAATGGATTGCTCTCGCCCTTCCTCATTTTTCTGCAACAAGACCACTGCTACTGTATAAAAAGAAGCAAAAGAGAAAATTAGGAACTCTTTGGAATAGTCAGGACTAATCAGCACAGGTGCCTAAGTCAATGCCCTTTTTATTTGGATAAAATATTCCCTGGGTTCAGCGGTCCATTTCACTTCATTTCCCTTCCTGAGCATGGCTGTGATGTGTTTCACCAACTCAGCAAAATTTGAGACGAATCTCCTCAAGAAATTAATCTTCCCCAAAAAGGCCTGAACTTCCTTCTTAGATCTAGGAAGTGACAGGGTTTGAATTGCCTCTACCCTACTAGGATCAATCCTCACTCCCTCTGCTGATACTATATGGCCTAATAGCTTCCCCTCCTTCATAGAAAACAAATATTTCTTGGGGTTTAAGGATAGGCCAAACCTCTGACGCTTCAAAAAAAAAATTCTCAAATGAAAGCAGTGCTCTCTGTCAGACCTAGAGAAGACTATTATGTCATCCGGATAAATCACCATAAACTCATCTTTCTCCCCAATGAAGGCTATGTCCATGGCTCACTGAAATGTTGCTCCTGCATTCATCAATCCAAAAGGCATTTTGGCATACGTGAATGTGCCCCAAGGAGTGGTGAAGGTCATTTTTTCTCTGTCCTCAGGTATGACTAATATCTGATTATAGCCAGAAAAACCATCAATCATGGATATCCTAGATGCACCAGTTACCCTCTACAGTATTTGTTCCATGTTGGGCAAGGGATAGTTGTCTTTCTTTGAGCTCCTGTTCAAGTTCCTGAAATCGACACAAAGCCTGATTTCTCCACTTTTCTTCCTCACCAGGACCAAATTGGCCACCCATTTAGAATATCTCAAGGGGACAATGATTTGGGCATCTAACGATTTCTTCACTTCTCTCTCCATGACAGGCAACAACATGGGATTTATCTGTCTCAACTTCTATCTGAATGGCTTAGCCTCTTCGTTCAATGGGACCTTGTGCTCAATGACAAATGTGTCATAAGTCTTGAGGTCTTCATAGGTCCATGCAAACACATCAGCGAATTCCTTTAATAACTCAGTATATTCTTCCCTCTGTTCATTGGTCAGGCTTCTTGATAATTTGACAAACTTGGGCTCCTCCTGTGTGCCAATGTTACACTCAGCTGTGTCGGCATCTTCACTTGAAACCTTACCCTTTACTGCCACATCATTCCCATCAAACAATATTTCTAAAGGGACTAGTCCCCTCCGAATGTGATTGCTAGGCAGCTGAATAATCTGGTGATTAGCAATTTCATTTAAAAACACCTCACGGTGAGGGTCACCTTCCAGGTCGGGATCCTCATCAATGTGCAACGCAAAAAATTCATCAACAGATTGGAGAAATTTTTCGGTTTTCAAATCATCTTCGAATACCTTCCAATGCTTGACATTGTCCGGTACAGAGGGCCTATATTTTATTTCAACATTATATTTGACCATAGGTGGAAGAGGAACTTTGAGCAAACTAGCCGAGACAGCTAAAGAATCGGTTGAAGTGTTTTCCCCCGTCAGAATGAAAGAAATGTTAAAAGCCAAGAAGAAATTATCGATCAGGTCCCATACCTCATTTCTATAATTTCTGAGCTGAGGATGATTAGCAGGATAAGCATTTCTGACTTGCTCGATGATCAACTCAGCATCTCCAAATACTGCTATCTCTTTAATTCCCATTTCTTTTGCAGCCCTCATACCCAGAACAAGAGCTTCATATTCCGCCACATTGTTGGTAGTTTCAAATTCCAGCTTGTATGACATGGATATGGTCTCTTGACAAGGTGACATGAAAACCACTCCAACACCGGCGCCTTCGGTAGAAGAAGCTCCGTCGAAGAACATCTTCCAAACAGAGATGGTTGGAGGGGGAATCTGATAATTAAGATTGGGTTGTTTTCTCACTTGGACAGGGTCTTCAGGAGCATCAGTGAGATGTAATAAACTAGACCCCAAATCAATGTCAAGTGCGAAGATAGGATGATTGGTGGGGTTTTCTTCGTCACTAACGATATAGGCCAGCTGAGCTTCCCTATATAACCTCCTTTGTTCCCCTCCGAAGACTGACATAGTGGCATACATGAGATCCATCTGTAATGTTCCTCCAAGCTTTTTAATCCAAGATCTTGACAANCACTCTTCATGGGCAGCTGAAACAAGGAGACCACTAGGTATTTGATGACTCCTAGACACTCTACCCTCCTTGAATCGAAAGAGTACAAATCATAATAAATTTTTGTCACTTCCATTCCCAATTCTTCCATTACTATTTTGGGCATAAGGTTATGGGAAGCCCCTGAATCCATGAGGCAGTTATGCGGCACTTTATCATGTATGTTCAGGGATGTGTAGAAAGGAGGGGATGAATCATCTCTATATTCTACCATGGGCCCTAGGATGACTGCTGGCTTTTCATCTTGGAGGTTTATTGAGTCAGTGGAAGGCTGGGGGGGCGCAGATTGTAGCAGCTTGGAGAGGGACCTTTTGAAATCTTCATTTTTAACTAGTTTGGACAGGGGTATAGGAATTCTAATCTTCTGAATCTCATGCTCAAAATTAAAGGAGGGAATAGGATTAGGAGCTTCCCTTACCTTATAGACAGGTTCCTTGGCTGTTGGCAAAGTATTCTGAGTTTTCTTTCCTTCAATAGTGGTTGTTGCAGCTTTAGTAGGTCTTTCTACTATGAGGGGTTGATCCTGGCTATCAAAATTCCCTTCTTTCTTTCTTGACCTGAGATTATATCTGTTAGGAGTATTGCTGGATTTTTCCCCTCTACTCAACTCGTTGATTTGAGTGTTGATAAGGGATTCCTCATATGCAGATTGAGTCAAATGAGGAAACAGGGAAGTGTCCTCAATGCAGTGGATCTCAGAGTCGAGTTCATCCACCTCCTCCCCTTCCTCATGAGAAACTAGGTTGTTCTGGAGAGGGGTTTGAATCCTCTAATCATCTCTATCCCTGCTCTTATGTTCCCTTGGGAAAGCTTGTGGCACATTGTTATTAGGCTTCCTGAAACCTCTGTTATCTGTATTTTGGGGATTTCTGTAGATGGGCTTCCCTTCTAATTCCCACCTTTCCATCCTGGTAGAAATTGATTTTAGCACTCTAGTTGTCTCATCTATCTGAAGGGGTAGGGGAGAGGAACCAGATGGGAAAGCTTCAGGCCTCTGCCTGGATGTGTTTCTATCAGCAGTGTTCCTGAGTCGGTCAACAACCAATATGTTAGATTCTACCTCCATGGCTACATCCTGCATAAGGGCCAAAGTAGTGGCTCTTCTTTCCATCAATAGGAGGCAGAAATCGGGATCAAAAGCGCTAGCATAAGTGATCTTTGTAGAGGCTTCAGAGGGTTTTATCTCAGCAGGGATTTTATTGTACATTTTGTTGAATCTCTTGGAGAAGTCAGAGATAAACTCTCCTTCTTTTCTCTTTAAAGACCCAAACTCTGTCATGTAATACATGAAGTCTTTTTTATCTCCCCACTGTCTCAAAAAGGCATTATCCAAAGCTTCGATCCCATCAATAGATCCAGGAGGCAGGGCCTTAAACTATTTCCTAGCCTCACCTTGAAGACTATGGACAAAAATCCTCATCCATACGTCTGCATGCATGATAACATTATCATCTGTAAAACTGTAAAAGGCTTCTAGGTGTTCTTCTGCAGTTATGTCCCCTTCTCCTGTAAACTTGGGCAGCTGCTTGAGGTAACCATCTGCTAGGAGGGAATTGAGAGGCTGGGGTAACACAAGGGGAGCATACCTAGCAGCTATAATAGCCTCTATTCTGGTCATAGGGGGATTTGCTCCTACCATAGGGATATTACGTGGAGGAGAACTCAGAGGAGAAGGAGCCCGAAAAGGGGCTACTAAGGATGAGCTCCTAAGTGGAATGGGGAACAATAGGGGATTTAGGGAGAAGGCTGACGGGCTTAAGTCAGCAAATGCTTCTCTTTGTGTAGAAGTGGCAATAGTAACAAGAGGAGGAGTGGTAAAGCTAGGAGTGGGGAAATCTTCTGTGGTCCTGGGTCTACGCCAAGGTACAACTTCAGGGGAGAGGGGACTGACAAGGGTTTCTCCCTCCAATCCCAGACTAGGGGGGGAAAACTCAACTGGAACACTCCCGAAATTCAGGAAATAGGAAACTTCAGAAAAAGGTCTGCTAAGAAACTGAGGATGAGAAAATGGAGTTCCTACAGAAGGAGATGGCGGATTACCTGGTTCGGCAGTGAAAGATTCTCCTTCAGAGGCCTTTCCCTTTCTGAGAACCGCTTCCAGATCAGTTTCAGGTGTAGCTAGAGGCAGCTGTGGATGGGACCGCGTGTGTCTGCCTCTGAAAGCTACAATTAACACGACAGGTTTTCCACAGTGGAGTCGTCAAAATGGAGTCGCCAAGTGCGTAGTAGAAATCTTCAAAGGTTCTGATACCTGATGCACCTTCATAATCAGAGGCTAAATGTCGTTCAATCTCGGGGAAAATTTTCAACTTCGTCCCTGGCAATGGCACCAGAAATGTTAGCAACGGAAGTCACTCCTGGATTGCAGCAGGAGCAGAGCCCGACGCCCATCAGTTTATGTCACAATTCATTTATAAAAAGGGGTGATTGAATGGAAGTTAACTCAAAAAAATGTTGTTCTAACTTCGAAACTAGGCCAGGCATGCATGGGCAAGTAAGGTCTTAGATAAACTTCAGATAGTGAGTTGTAGTAAGGGTGAGTGGGGGGAAGACTTGTATAAGAGAACTGAAAGGTCTGTCGTAAACATCAGGTTTCTAACAGACTGTAGGAGAAAACATCTAAACACAAGATCTTCTTACATTCAAACGAAGAAAACTGGAGAATACAACAATGCAACAATAAATTCTTTATCGTAACATAATTGCAATAATTCATGTGAATCAGTCAATCATGAACTCCCTCGGTATGAGATGAAAACTAGATGGGGTAGGAAAATTGTCTGTCATTAAACAAGAAATCTTACATACAGATGCATAACCAGAGAACTAGAGTGTTTGTTAAGACTTTACAATCGAGAGCTTCGCTCTACCATCGATGATCACCCAAAATGGCGAAAACGCCTTGATATACTCAAAACAACAACAACAGAAAAAACAAGACGTTGCATTAAAAACATTGCGTCTGCATGTCTTCTGACAGTCTGCGCATGCAGAATCTGGCCGATCGTGCACCTATGACAGACGCTATCAGATTTTAGACTGTCCTACTACAGACGAATCGACCAGCTTTAGTCCTTTGCTGGACTTTCCATTTATGATGGAGACGATGTCTAACCACCTCCAACAACTGCAATAACTGCCCTCTTGAGATCAAGAACGGTTCTGGTCAACTATGCCTTTTGGGGACATGGAGGTCTTCTCGAGGGGCCACCTGGACCAGCCGAACGGTTCACAGGATGAGAGGTGGAAGATGTGGCATGCTTGACGAGGATGTTGTAGGCGCCAGTATGGTGAAGGTGAGGCGGGGGGAAAAGGGGTGCTTTCGTGGAAGTGATACAGGGACAGGAGACAGCGAATGGAGGGAGGTGTTGAGGCGGAGGTCACTGGGTGAAAGGGACACATGGCAGGAGGTGAGGACTTGGGACCAGAATATTCGTTCCATGTATAGATAGGGGGCCCGCTATAGTGAAATTCCATTCCGGACCCCCACCCCTCTATTAAAGGCAGAACCAATGGGGGGGGTCCGGAATTCAATACAGACCGTAGATCTAAGTGCCAAGACTTGGGCCTTCCAGATGCGCGCATACATTATCTCTGATTCCGGACCCCCCTCTCTCGTTAAATCCAGAATGACGGAGGGGGTGTGGAATTGAACCTCGTCCGTGAATTTGAGTACCTGGATCACAACCGTCCAGATCTGTGCCCCCTTTAAATTAAATGTGCCCAAGCCTCGCTGATGGATGAACGGCTGAGATGACCTCAGCACTTTCAACATGAAAATCCCGAAGGGCCCCACTTGTGGCTCAGCTATTGCGCCGTGTGTCATTCAGATGGACGGTCCCGATTCTTTCAGGATTTCTGGCACCGGGGGTTCACGATGCAATTTTCCTCAAAATCTCAATTGACCAAACCGCGAAAGCACGGATGTATGTCGCGTGTCCTCCAGAGGAACGGTCGAGATGGTATTTGATGTTAGAAGAGGGCTGCCTCCATTACCATGCTTGCTTGATGTGACCGGGTGCTAGGACCATAGGCTTAGCTTCAAAGGCACTTATCGACATTTCGGGGTTCAGGGTTTCGAGATGTAGAACGACGTGAAACCCTCACCCTTCAAACTCCCGAATGCCAAAATGTCGACGTGACTAGATCTCGCGCCAAGCGTCCTTTGGATGGACGATTGATATCCTTTCTTGCATGCAATATAGATGCTACTCACCGCGCTAATCCCGACGCAACTCCGCTAACCGCGATTTCCGACCAACCGTTGACCTGCTCCTATGGATGAATCTGAGCCGTTGCCAACATAATTTCGCCCATTTACTTGCTTGGAAGCCTGAAATGAGATTTTTCCATGTTGTGCTTAGGCGCTTCTCGTGCAACTTGCAGACCTGAATATTCTTGTGCCCAAGACAAGAATGGTTGTTAACAATTCCTTTCTTATATAAAATTTCATTTTGGCATTTTCTTTCACATATGAGTAAAATATTAATTCTTAAGACTTATTTCCTTTTTCTTAATTTCTTAATTGGATTTACCTCCTTCCTAATTTACTTGATTTAATAATTATAGTTTGACCTCTTTACAAGAACTTAGACTTAGGATTATAATCTAGAATGGGCTAAGATTTTGATCGGGGTTACAATTACTAAATTTATTCTTTAATTAATTAATTTAGCAGTGCCCATGTTTTTAAAAGGTTTAATATTCGCTCAAAGTTTTCTGGGACACATAGATTAATTGACTCAAGTTTAATTCCATGATGTTCCCTTCAAGATGCATTCCATGCTCCAAGGGTGCCACTCACCTTTGATTCAAATATTTAATAATGTGATGTTCCCTTCAAGACACACTCTATGCTCCAAGGGTGCCACAAACCTTTGATTGGTTTTGGTAGTTGTCCAACCCTTGGAGTCAACACTCCATTCAGGTGACCTTGTGAGAGACTAAGGGATTCTAAGGAATAAGGACCCTGTCTTATTGCCCACCCCTTAGAAATGTTTTTGAGAGAATGTCTCAGTCTGCCCTCATGGCATCGTGGATCTCTTGAACTAGGTCATTTTTAACCTACAAATCGAGCCACAGCGAGAGAACTAGTAGGCTAAGACGGGGATGTTGCCACACCTCTCCCTTAATATATAGTCTATGTGCATGGTCCCTTTACTCCTTATGTGAGTCAGATTAGAAATAAATAGTCAATCTACATCCATCAAAAAAACATTGTCATTGATCCATAAACCACATCATAATATAATCGATCATATGTCACATATGCATAAATGAAATACTCAAACTAATACAATCCACTCCCTAACTCAATCCAGAGTCTAAGTAGGTCCATTGATGCCATCGACATCCTCAATCTGTCAATTGTCTTGCATGCTCAGGGGAAAATCGTCAATAGAATATGACAATACATAGATATCCAATAACATAACATCATAATCCATCGACATCATCGCAAAATCCATAAGAAAAACAGATAACCATAAACTATAATCAAACCACTTGCACACAAATTTCCTCAAAGGACAAGTCAATATCGTGTGCTCGCAAGAGAGGAATGTTACAAAACCCTACATTCAGAAAAAATAAAAATAAAAAACTTCATACTTGTCTTAAACCCTTGTTTTTTTTTCTTGCATGAATGCACAATTTCACCATGGGGTTTAACTCCCTCTATCACTTCAGAATTAGGGCTTTTCGTTTTAGGCATTTTAAATCTAATGGTTTTTTTTTTCTATATGTAATTGTTTCGCATGTGGTGCAAATGGACCACTTATTGCATCAGATCCCAAAGGTAGTCGTCCCTATGCCTTTTTTTTTTTTTTAAATTAAACGGCTTCTGATTTGATGTTTTAAAAAAAAAACGTTTTCCTCTTTTCCGATGCGCCTTTTCGACAAAACATCATAAGTGTTTTTTTGTATACGGAATGCACCGATTATTCCATAATTTTAAAAATATCTGTTAGTAGTATTGTTGGCTTTTTCTCCTCTACTCAACTCGTTGATTTGAGTGTTGATAATGGATTCTTCATATGCAGATTGAGTCAAATGAGGAAACGGGGAAGTGTCCTCGATGCAGTGGATCTCAGAGTCGAGTTCATCCACCTCCTCCCCTTCCTCATGAGAAACTAGGTTGTTCTGGAGAGGGGTTTGAATCCTCTAATCATCTCTATCCCTGCTCTTATGTTCCCTTGGGAAAGATTGTGGCACATTGTTATTAGGCTTCCTGAAACCTCTGTTATATGTATTTTGGGGATTTCTGTAGATGGGCTTCCCTTCTAATTCCCACCTTTCCATCCTGGTAGAAATTGATTTTAGCACTCTAGTTGTCTCATCTGTCTGAAGGGGCAGGGGAGAGGAACCAGATGGGAAAGCTTCAGGCCTCTGCCTGGATGTGTTTCTATCAGTAGTGTTCCTGAGTTGGTCAACAGCCAATATGTTAGATTCTACCTCCACGGCTACATCCTGCATAAGGGCCAAAGTAGTGGCTCTTCTTTCCCTCAATAGGAGGCATAAATCGGGATCAAAAGCGCTAGCATAAGTGATCTTTGCAGAGGCTTCAGAGGGTTTTATCTCAGCAGGGATTTTATTGTACATTTTATTGAATCTCTTGGAGAAGTCAGAGACAGACTCTGATTCTTTTCTCTTTAAGGACCCAAACTCTGTCATGTAATACATGAAGTCTTTTTTATCTCCCCACTATCTCAAAAAGGCATTATCCAAAGCTTTGATCCCATCAATAGATCCAAAAGGCAGGGCCTTAAACTATTTCCTAGCCTCACCTTGAAGACTATGGACAAAAATCCTCATCCATACGTCTGCATGCATGATAACATTATCATCTGTAAAACTATAAAAGGCTTCTAGGTGTTCTTCTGCAGTTATGTCCCCTTCTCCTGTAAACTTGGGCAGCTGCTTGAGGTAACCATCTGCTAGGAGGGCATTGAGAGGCTGGGGTAACACAAGGGGAGCATACCTAGCAGCTATAATAGCCTCTATTTTGGTCATAGGGGGATTTGCTCCTGCCATAGGGATATTATGTGGAGGAGAACTCGGAGGAGAAGGAGCCCGAAAAGGGGATACTAAGGATGAGCTCCTAAGTGGAATGGGGAACAATAGGGGATTTAGGGAGAAGGATGACGGGCTTAAGTCAGCAGATGCTTCTCTTTGTGTAGAAGCGACAATAGTAACAAGAGGAGGAGTGGTAAAGCTAGGAGTGGGGAAATATTCTGTGGTCCTGGGTCTACACCAAGGTACAGCTTCAGGGGAGAGGGGAGTGACAAGGGTTTCTCCCTCCAATCCCAGACTAGGGGGGGGGGGAATCAACTGGAACACTCCCGAAATTTAGGAAACAGGAAACTTCAGAAAAAGGTCTACTAAGAAACTGAGGATGAGAAAATGGAGTTCCTACAGAAGGAGATGGCAGATTACCTAGTTCGGCGGTGAAAGATTCTCCTTCAGAGGCGTTTCCCTTTCTGAGAACCGCCTCCAGATCAGTTTCAGGTGTAGCTAGAGGCAGTTGTGGATGGGACCGCGTGTGTCTGCCTCTGAAAGCTACAATTAACATGACAGGTTTTCCATAGTGGAGTCGTCACAATGGAGTCGCTAAGTGCGTAGTAGCAATCTTCAAAGGTTCTGATACCTGATGCACCTTCATAATCAGAGGCTCAATATCGTTCAATCTTGGGGAAAATTTTCAACTTCGTCCCTGGCAATGGCACCAGAAATGTTAGCAACGGAAGTCACTCTTGGATTGCAGCAGGAGCAGAGCCCAACGCCCATCAGTTTATGTCACAATTTGTTTATAAAAAGGGGTGATCGAATGGAAGTTAACTCAAAACAATGTTGTTCTAACTTCGAAACTAGGCCAGGCATGCATCGGCAAGTGAGGTCTTAGATAAACTTCAGATAGTGAGTTGTAGTAAGGGTGAGTGGGGGGAAGACTTGTATAAGAGAACTAAAAAGGTTTGTCGTAAACATGAGGTTTCTAACAGATTGTAGGAGAAAACATCTAAACACAAGATCTTCTTACATTCAAACGCAGAAAACTGGAGAATACAACAATGCAACAATAAATCCTTTATCGTAACATAATTGCAATAATTCATGTGAATCAGTCAATCATGAACTCCCTCAGTATGAGATGAAAACTAGATGGGGTAGGAAAATTGTCTGTCATTAAACAAGAAATCTTACATACAGATGCATAACCAGAGAACTAGAGTGTTTGTTAAGACTTTACAATCGGGATCTTCACTCTACCATCGATGATCACCCAAAATGGAGAAAACGCCTTGATATACTCAAAACAACAACAACAGAAAAAACAAGATGTTGCATTAAAAACATTGCGTCTGCATGTCTTCTGACAGTCTGCGCATGAAGACTCTGGCCGATCGTGCACCTATGACAGACGCTATCAGATTTTGGACTGTCCTACTACAGACGAATCGACCAGCTTTAGTCCTTTGCTGGACTTTCCATTTATGATGGAGACGATGTCTAACCACCTCCAACAACTGCAATAACTACCCTCTTGAGATCAAGAACGGTTCTGGTCAACTATGCCTTTTGGGGACATGGAGGTCTTCTCGAGGGGCCACCTGGACCAGCCGAACGGTTCACAGGATGAGAGGTGGAAGATGTGGCATGCTTGACGAGGATGTTGTAGGTGCCAGTATGGTGAAGTTGAGGCGGGGGGAAAATGGGTGCTTTCGTGGAAGTGATACAGGGACAGGAGACAGCGAATGGAGGGAGGTGTTGAGGCGGAGGTCACTGGGCGAAAGGGACACATGGCAGGCGGTGAGGACTTGGGACCAGAATATTCGTTCGATGTATAGATAGGGGGCCCACTATAGTGAAATTCCATTCCAGACCCCCACCCCTACATTAAAGGCAGAACCAATGGGGGGGTCTGAAATTCAATACAGACCGTAGATCTAAGTGCCAAGACTTGGGCCTTCCAGATGTGCGCATACATTATCTCCGATTCCGGACCACCCTTCTCATTAAAGCCAAAATGATGTAGGGGGTGTGGAATTGAACCTCGTCCATGAATTTGAGTACCTGGATCACAACCGTCCATATCTGTACCCCCTTTAAATTAAATGCGCCCAAGCCTCACTGATGGATGAACGGCTGAGATGACCTCGACGCTTTCAACATGAAAATCCCGAAGGGCCCCACTTGTGGCTCAACTATTACGCCGTGTGTCCTTCATATGGACGGTCCCGATTCTTTCAGGATTTCTGGCACCGGGGGTTCACGATGCAATTTTCCTCAAAATCTCAATTGACCAAACCACGAAAGCACGGATGTACGTCGCGTGTCCTCCAGAGGAACGGTCGAGATGGTATTTGATGTTAGAAGAGGGTTGCCTCCATTACCAGGCTTGCTTGACGTGACCGGGTGCTAGGACCATAGGCTTAGCTTCAAAGGCGCTTATCGACATTTCGGGGTTCAGGGTTTCGAGATGTAGAACGACGTGAAACCCTCACCCTTCAAACTCCCGAATGCCGAAATGTCGACGTGACTAGATCTCACGCCACGCGTACTTTGGATGGACGATTGATATCCTTTCTTGCATGCAATATAGATGCTACTCACCGCGCTAATCCCGACGCAACTCCGCTAACCGCGATTTCCCACCAACCGTCGACCTGCTCCTATGGATGAATCTGAGTCGTTGACAACATAATTTCGCTCGTTTACTTGCTTGGAAGCCTGAAATGAGATTTTTTCGTGCTGTGCTTAGGCGCTTCTCGTGCAACTTGCAGACCTAAATATTCTTGTGCCCAAGACAAGAATGGTTGTTAACAATTCCTTTCTTATATTAAATTTCATTTTGGCATTTTCTTGCACATATGAGTAAAATATTAATTCTTAAGACTTATTTCCTTTTTCTTAATTTCTTAATTGGATTTACCTCCTTCCTAATTTACTTGAGTTAATAATTATAGTTTGACCTCTTTACAAGAACTTAGACTTAGGATTATAATATAGAATGGGCTAAGATTTTGATCGGGGTTACAATTACTAAATTTATTCTTTAATTAATTAATTCAGCAGTGCCCATGTTTTTAAAAGGTTTAATATTCGCTCAAAGTTTTCTGGGCCACATAGATTAATTGACTCAAGTTTAATTCCATGACGTTCCCTTCAAGATGCATTCCATGCTCCAAGGGTGCCACTCGCCTTTGATTCAAATTTTTAATAATGTGATGTTCCCTTCAAGACACACTCTATGCTCCAAGGGTGCCACAAACCTTTGATTGGTTTTGGTAGTTGTCCAACCCTTGGAGTCAACACTCCATTCAGGTGACCTTGTGAGAGACTAAGGGATTCTAAGGAATAAGGACCCTGTCTTATTGCCCACCCCTTAGAAATGTTTTTGAGAGAATGTCTCAGTCTGCCCTCATGGCATCGTGGATCTCTTGAACTAGGTCATTTTTAACCTACAAATCGAGCCACAGCGAGAGAACTAGTAGGCTAAGACGGGGATGTTGCCACACCTCTCCCTTAATATATAGTCTATGTGCATGGTCCCTTTACTCCTTATGTGAGTCAGATTAGAAATAAATAGTCAATCTACATCCATCAAAAAAACATTGTCATTGATCCATAAACCACATCATAATATAATCGATCATATGTCACATATGCATAAATGAAATACTCAAACTAATACAATCCACTCCCTAACTCAATCCAGAGTCTAAGTAGGTCCATTGATGCCATCGACATCCTCAATTTGTCAATTGTCTTGCATGCTCAGGGGAAACTCGTCAATAGAATATGTCAATACATAGATATCCAATAACATAACATCATAATCCATCGACATCATCACAAAATCCATAAGCAAAACAGATAACCATAAACTATAATCAAACCACTTGCACGCAAGTGTCCTCAAAGGACAAGTCAATATCGTGTGCTCGCAAGAGAGGAATGTTACAAAACCCTACATTCAGAAAAAATAAAAATAAAAAACTTCATACTTGTCTTAAACCCTTTTTTTTTATGCTTGCATGAATGCACAATTTCACCATGGGGTTTAACTCCCTCTATCACTTCAGAATTAGGGCTTTTCGTTTTAGGCATTTTAAATCTAATGGTTTTTTTTTTCTATATGTAATTGTTTGGCATGTGGTTCAAATGGACCACTTATTGCATCAGATCCCAAAGGTAGTCGTCCCTATGCCGTTTTTTTTTTTTAAATTAAATGGTTTCTGATTTGATGTTTTAAAAAAAAACGTTTTCCTCTTTTCCGATGCGCCTTTTCGACAAAACATCATAAGTGTTTTTTTGTATACAGAATGCACCGATTATTCCATAATTTTAAAAATAAAATTAAAAAATATGGTGCATAAAAAAAATATCGTCGATGTTCTCATCTAAACAACACAGAAAATGTTGTCACGTAATTTTTTTTATTTTTTTTATTTTTCTTCTCATCGATGTCTAATTTTTCTATTGTTTTTTTATGAATGTTTAATTTTTTTGCTATGTTTTTTTTTTTCTACTTTAGTCGTTGTGATGTCTTCTATATATATCACACTGTTGTAATTCAAAATATTTTAAAAAATAAATTAAATTATTTGGTGCGTGTTGTTGTATGGAACGCACCGGTGCATTTTATGTAAAAACGTACCGATGCTTTGTATATAAAAAGCGCATTGGTCACAATGATTTTTTTTCGCTGAAAATTATGCGATTTATTTATAAAATATATTTAATAATTTATGTATTGAATTATACAGGTTGTATATTGATAAAAATATGAGTGAGAAGAGTTCAAGTAATAAAATTTATGGTCAACACAATGATGACATATCCAAAAAAACAAAAAAGGCAGGCTCTTTGTAACTTCTTTAGAAATTAATATGGTTGAATTATATGTAAGTTTAGCTAATATGTATTGGTTAGTGTGTGTCATGCAGGGCCACAAAATAAGGAAGATTGATAACATTATTTATGATCTAAGTGAAAAAGAGCGTAAAAGATTGATGGAAAAATTACAGAGAGATGAATCAGGTGAATGAAACAATGCTATTCAATATGATTTTTTTTTTGAATTTTCATTAATAATATACTTAGGAATATTAGAAGCCATGTTTCAACAATCTATTAATTCACATATGTTTAATGTTCTACGGGAACCAACAACGAGGGAATAAAATGTCATCATAACAAAACAAAATTAATTAATATAGAAGATGTAAATGATGATGAATTGGTCGTTAGCTCATCTATAGTGGTGTTGGATATTAATCAAAGGGGAAATTTTTTTTACAGAACTATGAGGAGTATAGTGGAACGAACTTATAAATGTACTTTCCACTTACAGTATAGAAATCAATCCAATGATTCCAAGAACCAGGTTATATTTAAACTACATGAAGCATTTCCAGAGCAATGGTCAATGAGACCTACAAGACTTGCAATAGCAAAAACATACAACAACAAAAAAGAATCATTCAAAAAGTAATATTCATAAAAACACTTTTTTAGAATATATATATATATATATATATATATATATCAATTTTGTGATATTTAGTTTTCATATATCAATACAAAAATACTTTATTGTCATATTATTTTTTTTATGAAAATTATCAAAATCTGAGGACCAACAAGTGGATATCCAAAATATGCTAGTAGGAATGTCCAAAAAAGTGTACAAGAAAATGGTTAGAGGATTGGACATACTTGCATCGCAGGAGGAGCTATCCCAACAACAACATGCTTCAAATGTATGTAACCATTGAATTTTTCTATTAGGTACAAATAATTAATTATACATTAAATATTAATTTTCAAATATTCTCTTACAGAAAAAAAAAATAAAAAAATGGAACTCATTCTGCACATAAAACTGGACAACAAGGAAGAAAATGATTGATAGCAAAGTTTGTGAGTAATTATTATTTCCTTATAACAACTTAAGGTTTCTTTTGTATATTTTAAGTTGTTTTACAACATCCATCCTTGAATGTCTTCAAACATGTGCTAACATACAAAGAAGAGCCATCAGAAAAATCAATTGGCATTGGGTTAATTAAGGGTTGTGAGTATATGTTGGCATATCAAAAATTAATTGTCGAATTTTTAAGTATAATCTATGTTGTTTTACTTCAATCATTTTATAATTAATAAAACAAAAATAATACTTTATATTAAACCTATGATTTATTATGGGGTATAAAACTTGCAGGAAACAAAGTATGGAACTGGGCCAACATAAGAATTGTTGAAACAAGGCCTAGAGATTTGATTTTGAACATATGTGTATGATTCATGAGTCACTTCTTGCTTTGGAGGTACGGTGCTTTTCAATTTACATTCAAGTATATTATTTATTTCAATTTCCATTATTCTCACAAATGTAGATAGGATTATTACAATTTATTTTTATGTTTGTAGATGGAACTTCAAGAAGCACAAAACAATCAAGAAAATCAACCAAACGTTCAGCAAAATAACCCAAGGCATGGACGTATCTCAAGCACTAACAACAGTTCGAGTGAAAAATGATGACCAATATATTTGGATATCAATGCAAGATGCAATTATATTTTTTTGAAATAATTTTCTGTGAAAATCAGACATTTTGTTTAATGTAAAGGACATAGTATCCCAATTGAAAGACAAGGGATTGTCGATAAGTGTCTCATTTTGTATGATAAATACCCTCTCATTTATATAATAAAATATGTTTTAATGTATTCTATTACGTTGTTCAGTGTCATTGTGAAATGTTACATCATTGATTAAATATATGGATGACTAAATATTATAATGAAGAGATGCAAAATCTAATGATACAACAAATTAATCCAAACATCATATCCAAATTCACTAATCAAAATATAAGATAAATGTTATGTTTTGGATAAATAATGGAATTACAAAATAACAATAATTGCACTATCATGGGCCGATGATTCTCAGTGTATTTTAATTATTAATCTCATCGACGTGTTTAATATTAACACTCGCTGGTGTGTTTCATATGAAATTCACATCGATTCTTTTATGTAATCAATTAGCATTGGTTTCAATATTAATTTAATACCACAAAATTATATTAAAAAATTAGCCATCGGTGTGTTAATCTTATATGAAGCACAAGTGTGTATGTGTTATTACTACGCACTGATGTTATTGGGTTATTGATAATCATTGGGACTTGTTTGTTATAGATACGCACTAGTTCTTTCAATTTGTAATGCAAGGGGGGGTTTTCCCTATAACGCATCGGTGCATATTATTTTTTACAGCATCAATTCCTTCTTATTAATAATGCACTGGTGCATTCTATGAAGAAAAACTCGGTTCTTAATTATTTTTAACTCTCCCAGTGCATTTTGTTGTTAAATCCCTAGTGCTTATAATACAGATGCCCTGGTTGTTGTCAGTG
>ML810878.1:345083-358116 GCA_009831015.1 Picea engelmannii
ACCATCTGTCTAGACAAAGTAAGTATAAACTCTCTCCTCTTGCAATTTAAATCTTTATTTTTTCTTTGGGTTCCAATTTTTGGGGGGACATCGACCTTTAAAAGGTTGGCCCTAGGTCCACACGGGCTATCTTAGGATAGGCCATGTGTACATTTGGGTAGAGTAAAAACTGCACACGTGTACATGCGACTATCAGCATTACAGCCCGCATGGACCCCCTTATTGAATGAAAATTAAAAAGCAAGGGTTAACCCTCCTGAACCTCGATGTTTTGCAGGATGTATGTTCACTGTAGAGAAAGAGAGCATGAGGAGGTTAGTGAGTTGGTCAGGGAAGACCCCAATGCCATGGCTACCTTAATGCAATGCAGGTTGCTCAAGTTCTTCTTATGTCCTTTTATGCGGGCACAACCTAGGCTACTGAATGCCTTGGTTGATTATTGGCATCCGGATGCAGAGGCTTTTATGTTAGAGGGACAATCACTGGTGCCCATGATAGAGGACATATATTTTTTGACTGGCCTCTCTAGGAGAGGAGAACCAATCAACTTCTGGACATTTCCTTCGGGGCCGCATAATATAGAGAAATTGATAGGACTTTACTGTGAGGCTAGTACAGACCGATCGAGCTCACAGGTGCCCATAAGCAAGATTACTGACTTATCGTTGCAGGCGATTGTGTTTCTTATTGGGCGAATCACTGGTTCTGCGGCTCTACATCAAGCGTCCCATGCACAGATGAACTGTACAGTCCAGTGCTTAAATGCATAAATATTTGACTGGAGCACCACGTTGCTAGACTGTATGAAGAGGCAGTTGACAGATTGTCGGTCGCGGACGTAGAGGAACTTCGGGTTCGGGACCATTCTATGCTCTTTCTTCTTTGAAAGAGTTTTGAGCTTAAGTCCTTGAGTAGTGGTACAAGGACATCAGGCCTCTCTTCCTACAGTTTGTAGATGGGCAGTGTTACTACCACGACAGGGTGGTGGAAGGACCAATGAGTCCTTTGATGATGATTTCTTCGCTTGGTTGTCACGACAGATCCCAGTTATAGAGGATTACCCTTATGCTGGGATTGATTTCTCAAGAGATCCTGAGATACCAGTACCTCCTGGTGAGGAGCAAGGAGAGATGGGTAAGTTGACATCATTGTTTTGTTGGTTTTTTTTGTTTGTGAAACATATGTAATTTTTATGTTGTTTTTGTTATATATCATTTTTTTTATACCAGAGTATTTGATGGATATGTGTTTGTTGTGTACAGATGTGGGACCAGTGCGACTTGCAGACTATGTGAGGAACAGGCATTTTCCTCGGCCAGGGGCTGCACTTGCCGCCGCAGGGGGACCAACAGCAACATGAGAGCTTCCAGTCGGGGAGGCTGAGAGGGTGTTGAGACAAGTCGAGCGAAACTTTACTTCGCTCACTCACACAGTCCCTATGGCAGAGATTGAGTATCTACCACCATCTATGCAACCTCATGTAGTGGGGGCACCATGGACGTGGGTCCGATTGTTTCGGCGTTTGGCAAACGTCGTTGATCAGTACAACAGGGCCCATAGGCCCTGACCTTAGTTATACTTTTCACGTGCCGAGAGCACTACTTGTATATATTTTTTGAGGGCATAAGCCCCATGAATCATTATCGATCATATTTTTTAGGTGCCTGCGTCCACCTATGTACTCTGGTGACTATGATATTATATATGGAGTTTTATGTCTTTTTGTGTCTTATGAATCATTTTTTACCTTTAAAAATGTATTTACATATTTATGTGTATGTCCTTTCATATGTGTGCAAGATGCTAATCTAAAATTTGATTAGCTAGAGTATCTATAATTTGGTTTAATCTCCTAGGAACATGAAAATATGCAATATAATCAAAGATTTGTTCTAAGAGACATACCCTAAGGAATCATCGATGTAAAGTCGGATCATGAAAAAAGTAAACTCTATTTAACTGAGACACAACCAACTAAGCGTCGAGATAGACCCGAAGATGAGAGATACCAAATGACAAGGTGTCACGAAGCAACTCAATAACTGCACTATACTTGACGACATTGTTTGTGGTGTCACCTAAGCATATACCTCTGGAAGATAATAACTAGCCTCGAGGCGTAAAAATTACCCAAGCTGCGAAGGCAAGCCTCCGATTGTGTCAGCTAGCACCGTCTGCGTACCCAATGAACACCTTGGATTCACTTGACATCTGCCACAATGACGAAAGATAACATCAAAAATGGCACGTCCATAATACTAAAAGAAACTAGAAAGTAATAGTACAAAGACTATACATATGTTACAAAAAGTTACCCATGGTGGCCTGCCTATGAGTAATACTTCTTGAGGTAGAGTCCATTTCTAGGTTCTACCAAAGCATTCCCTTCAAAGTCAACCAGACGATAAGCGCCCTTTTTTAGAACCTCTTTTATGATGAAAGGTCCGAACCACGTGGGTTTGAATTCTCCTGCCCCGAGGGGGTCCTTATCTTGGTCATAGACCAGGACAAGGTTGCCTTCAGTGAAAATCCGAGGACGAACGGACCTATCATACTGACACTTGACTTTATGTTTGTGAGCCTCGTTGGCCAGGGCCGCATCACGACACTGCTCATTGAGCCGCTCAAGGTATAATAATTGTTCTTCAAGTGGAGAAGTGTCTGGCAATAATTGTACTGCCAAATTTAGGGACGGGATCTGACATTCGATAGGGAAGACTGCTTCCAGCCTGTAAACAAGTTGAAAAGGTGAGAAACTGGTTGCAGTCTTAACAGACATTCAGTAAGCCCATAATGTTGAGTATAACATCAAATGCCAATTTGACTTGGCTGAGTTGATCGTTCACTGTAGGATGGTCTTAAGAGATTTATTTACAGCTTCCACCTGACCATTTGCTTGGGGGTAGTAGGATGACTAATTCCCTTTTCGTAACCCAATATTTGATGTTAACTCGGTCATCATCTGGTTCTGAAAGTGACTGCCATGGTGAGTGATAATATCCCTCGGGATGTCGAACCTTGCTATTATCTGGTTGAATAAAAAGAAAGATGCAGTCTCTCCATCATCTTTAAACGTTGGCATAGCTTCGACCCACTTCATGAAGTAGTCTACGGCCACGATGATATAATGGTGCCCCCTTATTGAAGAAGGGTTTCATGTAGTGTAATCAATCCCCCACTTGGTGAAGGGACCAACTATGATGACAGGAAACATGGGAGCGGGATGTGCCCTCATCTTCCGAGAGATGATCTGGCACGGGTGGCACTTCTTGACTGATTCGATACAATCTTTGATTAGTGTCAGCCAGAAGTAACCTTCTCGTAGAATCTTTTGGGTTGTTTCCAACCCATACAAATGATCGCCACATGCTCCGGTATGGAAATCATTAAGCATGATAACTTCTTATTCGTGAGTGAGACATCGGCGCAGGATGCAGTCTACACCTCTCTGATTCAATGTATCATCGAGTATGAGATAATTCTTAGCCTGATGGCGTATACGTTGACTCTCATCACGAGAAGTAGAGGTGGGGCACTTCAAAGTCTAGAGATAGATAAGTATATCTTCGTACCAGGGATCTGAAGATGTGTTCAAAAACATATCTCCTCTGATAGGCGACTCTTTGGGCACAACATCACCTGACTCAATCAGAAGTTCAAAAATAAGTTCTGCAAAGACCAGTGACTTTTTAGATTTCACTGAAACGAAATCTAAGTCAAAATCCTGGAGGATGACTATCCATCTACTGATATTTCTGCCTATTACCCATCATGTCAACATGTACTGGAATGGATTCACGACAACAGTGACAGTGGTCTTGCGAAACAAAACATAATGATGGAACCATTGAACAGCATGAACTGTTGCCAACGCAAGTTTTTCGATATGAGAATAATTGAGTTCCGGTCCTATGAGGCCTCAGCTCAGGTAATAATTCACATATTTTGAGAACAAGTCATCCTCCTGAACTAAGACCATGCCGATGGTTGACTCTACTACAGCCAGGTATAATAAGAAATATTTGTTATAGTTAGGTGGTCGAAGCAGAGGGGCAGTTGTGAGCGCATGTTTCAACGCGTCAAAAAAGCATTGGGTGGCATCGTCCCAATGAAAAGGAACGTCTTTCTTCAGTAAGTGCATAAAGCCCTTTGTGATCTCGGCATAGTTGGCGATGAAACGTCTTAAAAATTTCGACTTGCCCTATAGACTCTGAAGTTGAAGGATTGTGTGTTGGGGAAGCAACTAAATTATTGCCTCAACCTTGAGAAGATCGACCATGATCCCTATTGTTGATACTATGAAACCTAACAAACGTCCTGATGTTACGCAAAAGCTACACTTGTTTGGATTCAATCGAATCCGGAAGTAGCGACACTGCTCAAAGATAAGTTGGAGGTGTGTGGGATGATCTGTTCTCTTGTGAGATCGAGATGCTAAATCATCTAAATAGGCCTCGACTATATGCTTGAGGTCATGGAAAAAAAAGACATGGCCCGCTAAAAGGTCACTCTAACATTTTTGAGACCAAAAGGCATCTTACGATATGCGAATGTACCCCATGAACAAATGAATGTCATTTTGTGTTGGTCTTCGGATTTGATTTGTATTTGATTATATCCCAAAAAACCATCCATGAAAGAGAAGGCCTCGCAACCTGCACATTCATCAATTATCTGGTCGATGAATGGTGTGGGAAAATTATCTTTTGGACAGGCCTTGTTCAAATCATGGAATTCTGTACATACACGAATCGTGCCTTGTTTTTTATTGACCGGCACAGGATTTGACACCCATTGGGTCAAATGGATAGGATATATAAAACCGTCTTTTAGCAATTTCTCAACTTCAACCTTAATGGTTGCTTCTTTCCTGGGATTAACTGGATGAAGCTTTTTCCGAACAGGCTTGGCATCTGGATAAGTTGTGATTTCATGTTCGACTATTTTTTAATCGATGCCTGGCATTTCCTCGTAAGACCAGGGAAAAACATCGCAGAATTATTTAAATAGATCTGTGTAGATTTGAATCTCTTCGGGGGAGCAGTCAACTCCAACGAAAACATTCTCCACGACGCCAAGGGTTCTGGAGATATTGATCGGTATGGTTTTAGTGATGGTTTCCATATTACCCTCAGCATAGACCTCATGTGTAGCTAAGGGATTAATAGGACAAGACCTATCTCCAGTCATAGTCAAGGTGAATTCTCCAGCTTTGATTCTGCTTAACTCTAGGAGGAAGTATGATCTGTGATGAAGATCATCCCAAAGTTTGTCTGGACTAGTCATTGCTTCAATTACTACTTTGTCAGAGGGAAATACTAAATCTAACGAATCGGTGTCAGCGAGAGAACCTTGAGCCCAAATAGGCTCTAGAAGTGGATCTAACTCTTGTGCAGGAGTTGGATCTGTGTTGGTTAAAGCTTTCTGGACTAAAGAGTACACTACTTCAGCTACGGACAAGGGCATGGACATGCCTGGGTGCCCTGTCCCATCCATCGTGGCCAATGGGGAAGGAAGTATCCATGGATCGGTGAAGTAAGTCATGTGAAACGATGAAACTTGGAAAATATCAAACTTATGGTGGTCGGATATGAACTTGACATCGTCTTGAGGGGGCGGGTAATCAAAGGTACCCATCAAAGATGGGCACAAACCAACCCCTACGTTGACTATGCCTGGTTGAGGATTATCAATCATCGGGACCGCAGACACCCCCAATGAAGGGTCAGGTCTAGAGAAAGACAATTGATCAATGGTCATAATCTGGTCCTCATGTGGAAACAACAAGACATGGAAAAATGTAGCAACCACTTCTTGCATGGCATAAGTCCAAATCCTTCCTAACAAGAGATTTCAGTCAAGGGATGCATCGACTACCTCTACTTCGACGCACTCGGTCTTTCCTCCTAACTGCATGGGGAAAGAGGGAATGATACCATGTGGTCGGAATGAATGACCGTCGAAAGCAGTGAGAAGAGTAGGCGACGGAGACAAAACAGGCTGGCCAATGGCCTTCCAACATGCCAATGACATAACACATGTCAAGACACCCTCATCAACCACCGTGCGGAAAATATTTCGAGTCAAAGTTTTCGTGGGGTGAGCCACTACTATCTGAAATGCTACGTGGTAAGGCAGACGATGTTTTAAGTTGGTTGTATCTAGCATGATGGTACCCGGATTACAAGTCTTGGTAGATCCCAAAGCGGTTAACAAAGCTTTCCTCTGGGAAGGGTAGCTTTGGAGGACCTCGAAAGAGGACATCGCACAAGGGGTTTGAGACAAATCCTCCACCACAGAATAGTTCTGGGCGACCCTTGCATTTGAGTTGTGAGAATCTTTTTTGAACGCACCTTCTAGGATGCGTGTCATTGTTTCACCCAAAGTCTTTTCAATCTGTAGAGGAAGATATGGGAGTTCGGCTTCTTTTCCCTTCTCGGAAGTGCTTGGTTTACTGTAGTCATGCGCTCTAGTCAATATAAAAGCATCACCCTTCATCATATACACATTTGCGGATGTGGGATTGTTCGAAGATGAAGAGGGTCCTTGACTGCCCTCTTCCACGCTTGTAGAGGCTTGGGTTAGGTTTTTCCCATGATGAAATGGATTGGTTAACACAGAAGGCTATTGCTATGTCACAAACTTTTGGGCCTCTGCAAGCCGAGGACATTGGTGGGTCGGGTGGTCTTCCGTACACAAGTTGCATGGATACCTTGCCTTCCGTTTCTTAGTGTTTCCACCGCCATCATTATTAGTGCGTTTCTTATCCCCCTTACCCTTCTTTCGTTATTTTTTCTTTCCTTTAGGCTATTGGGTGGCCTTTGGATTTGTCGATTGCACTATGTGTAAATCTGACGTTTTAGTAGGGGAGCAGTCAAAACAGTAGTTTGGATGGCCGTTGTGTGTTGTATAGACAATTGCTGCAACTTCTTCATTAGTTGCTCAACGGGCTTTGTTTGTGCTGAACCAACAATACCATCGGCATGTGATCCAACTCTCTGTCTGGTTTTATCAAGTATTGAGCATGGTGCATATGACAAGATCTCGTATAATAAACTGAATTGAGAATATATGAGATCAAGTTGTTGAGCTCTCATGATGGCGTCTTCTTTGGAAAACACTCCTAATGTCGCGACATCTTTGGATAACTATGGGACCAGATACTTAAAGAACCACTCGAGCAGGAATGCTAGTGGGACTGGCACCTTAATTAAACTCTTCTGGTGTCTCCATTCTCGGATGTGATCAGAGATATCGTCTGCTTTTGTCTGTGCGAAATTGGCCAGCAATTCTGTGCCAGCGTCGTATCTCACAGGTAATTGGAAATGGTTTAGGAAGGCCAGTGCCAATTCTTCGAAGGAAGAGTATATTGAGCGGTCGAGCTCAATGTACCATTTCGCGGCACTCCCAATGAGATTACGTTGAAACAATCGCAACTTTATGGAGTCGTCTTTCAATGAGTTAGATGAGCACCAAAGATGGAAGGTAGTCACATGATCGCCTGGATCTTCGTTAGGCTTGGCCTCGAACTTTGGTATGTCCGAAGACAATTTCGTCGGCATAGGGGGCCAACGCGGATCGTGCTAGATAGGGTCATTCAACAACCTTGTCAAGTCTAGAAAATGCAAGGTTGCCAAGAAAGGTAGTTTGGGTTGTTGGTGATAACCTGGGAAAAAGGGGCCTCGAGTTTGACTGGCACCAGGTTGCCAGGAAAAGTTTGGTTGCTGGCCTGGGTTCTGGTAAAAACCATGGCCATGACCAGCGTATAGATTCTACATGTGAGGAGACATCATCAGTTGATTCCCAAAATAGGACGTAGATGGATGGGCGTGCATTACATTCGGAGGACTTTGGGAAGGGTTTCTCCATGTCAATCCCATGGGGATAGGCATAGTACCTTATCTGAGGTTCCATTGATTGTGGAAAGAATTGCCCCAGATCAACATTCCTGATGAGGGAATGGATCCCTGCCAAGAATTCCAAGGCCCTGATGTGGAAGAAGTTTCTGGGTTTGCCCCCTATCCAGGAATAGTACCCTGCATAGGAATAGGTTGTCTGAAACCGGGATTGCCCCCAATCAGGAAAGCAGCTGACGAGAAGGCATTGTTACCAAACGCACCGAACAAATAAAACAGTGTCGAACCTACCGGCATATTATGCAAAGGTGGTCCTTGACTCCCTGCTCCAAATAAACTATGGTGTGCAGGTGGCCCGACGGATTGCTGATGCGTGCCACTGAGCGAAGGGGACGAAGGAGGTATATGACCTCAAAGGGAAAGCATTAAAAGGAGCTGAAGTGCCCCCCATGTGGCCTTGCAGAGGAGCGTTAGAGCTCCCTTCCCCCAGACCTAAAGTATGTGAAGTGGAGTAGGAAAGTATAGGACTTGTACCTAATCTAGGCATCCTGTATGAGAATGGAGGGCATGTCACACTTGGTGTGAAAGGGGTTGTGGCTGCTTCCATAGACGGGATTGGACCACTGTGTGAGGTAGAGGCAGTCGAGACCATGGTGGCTTGGACCGGTGACGGCGGTTTAGGAGGTAGAAACTCTCCTGTGGTGACAATCATAGTGAGAATTGAAGAATTCCCAGAGGGAGTGACAACATTTGTTTTCATTGTTGTGTGTGACACTGTCTAGCACTTGTAAGTGTGAATTGGTACAATGATGGGTGCCTAAAGATCAGTGGTTGGAGTTTCAGGTGGACCAAGAGATTTCGCCTCAAAGTCTAAAACGGTTGTTTCCTCCGGATGTTGGTCAGGCACAATTTCTTGTGACCCGGTCGCTTCAAAAGACCCTTGTTGGTCTAGCTTTCGCCTTAGTGGTGGCAAGGGTGGCTCTAGTGTAACTGGTGATAGGCCCAGAAGCCTTCGTGATCGGTGGAGTTCTTGATCCTCCATTGTGTGAGAAGATCAAAGACACTCTAGGGCTATCTATTCGTTCAAAAAACAACACACACTAGAAAAAGTCCCTACAAGATAAGACAAGCAAACACTAAACTAATTGTAAGAATAGTTACAATTTACAACAACCAACACTAGAGCAACTTACCGGTGCAAGTGAAACTCGAACATGGAAGCATACTCTGGGTATACTCTGCAAAGCATGGCCCGATTTCTGTCATAGGTACTACAGTATATCCCCGCAATCACCTGTGTATGTCCCTAAAAAGATAGGCAACTAGGTTGCCAGCGCGCAAACAGTCACCATGCAGGTATAATCAAAAGTTGGGTAGACCACAATGAGCAGGGTATTGAGCCCGAAACCTGTCAAGGGTATCGAAAGAAAGTGTTCCGAGAGATAACTGAGGGCCTCGAATGGATTCGACACCCACGAAGCTCCATGGCAAATGCAATCGACGGAATCCCAAGACAAGCCCTCTATATGTGTTCTCCACTACGATTGGTCCAGCTTTGGAGTGGTTATCTCCATTACCTTTCCGCACGCAACCTTGTATTTATCCCCTGTCTTAGAGGGGGGTCCCAGATAACTTTCACGATACTAGACTTTGACACTCCCTAACTCAGACTCCAATGTTTGATTTTAATGGCCTTGAAGAGTTTCCTCTCCAACCTAATTCAAGGCCCTAACCCTAAACTAGTTGGTTGATCCTACAAACATAAAAATTCTAATGAATTTTAGATTTAGCATTAATTTTTATGTCTTTTCTTAAGTCAAAGGTTATGAAAGTGAAACTAGTGATGTTTGAAAAACGAAAGCAAAATAAACAAAAAGCTGGAAACAAAAACCTTTACTTCACTCAACTCTTAAACAACTTTTCAAACTTAAAATTTTTTCTAAGATCTTTGAACAGAAAACTCAAAGAAAAATTTCACTCGACTATGAGCTACTTATGATCTAAGTAAACCATCAATAACTTATGAAAGCAAAGACTTTTCCCCGGTTACTAATGCAAAACAACACTTTTTAAACCAACAAAGAAATAAAAGATTTTTTTTATTTGAATGCTCACAAAGCAAAAAGGAAAAATATCAACAAGTCAAAACCAAGAAAACTTCTGGCCTAAGTGCAGATTGCAAAGAGTCACTTTAAAAATCACACATAAGCAAATTAAAAATGGACTCCCACACTTGTCTAAAAACCCTATAAAAGAAAAATATTGAGGAAAACTTATAAATGAAAAAAGAAAGCTATTTTTGTGATCAAACCTAAGTTATTGACCGCTATGATAGAGACCCAAACCTAAGAGGTATAACTCTTGTCAACAGAAAGGATGATTGCCTCACCTTCAACAAAAATTCTCTCCACAAGCACACTGCTGACAGTTCAATAGCAAGTGTGTGCATGCGAGCTGTGTAAAGTCAGAGCGCGTGTACACACATGCTGGCCTTATACAGGCCGCCTGTATATCTGAAACTTTGAGACAAATGAAAATCCAAGCAAGCCAGCCCAGGCAAAGACTACGAGTATTGAGAACTAGAATATCTTGAAGACTCAAACAGTTACTTTAACAGAAAAAGAAAACAATTCAAGGAAAACTTCATAGAACAAACCAATCCGAGGTGAAACCTAAGCTATAGACTGCAAACAACAAAGACTAGAAAGAGTTCTAGAAAACCCCTGAGAAGGACTAATTCTGACAGGGAAGAGGATGATTGCCTCTTTAAAATAAATTTTTTGGAATCATACACGCGACTGACACTTCCGCAGCTAGCGTGTACACGCGGGCTGTGAGAATGTAGGGGGTGTGTACATGCGTGTAGACCTTATACATGCCGTGTGTACCTCTGTGGGTCTCAGAAAAAAAATTACAGTCAAGTAAAGAAACAGAGATAACTGGTATGGAAGACCAAAATCTTTGTTAGCTCAGACTTTTGCAGAAACTTTAAAAACAGGAAATAAAACCAGTTCTTAAAAATACCCAAAAAATATTCCCATAAACCCTAGACTTTCCCCAATATGGTTGCCAATTCTGTTGTGAGTGGGAAATATCTCTACGGATTAGCACTTAGGGTTTAATTATGCATGCAGAAAAGACCTAAAGATTTCTACTTTCTACTGTCATCCCAGACCTAATCCCCATTATTCTTAAGAAAACACATAGTTAAGAAGATCAAGTGAGCATACCTTATTTCGGGCGTTTGATGTCGATCCTTCCTCGTGCTTGATCACTCTTTGACTGCATCTCTCCTCCCAAGGCTGGCCTGCATTCACACAAGACAAATAACAAACTCCACATGCATTTGATATTTAGATTAACGGGTTAGAGATTCAATAAACAAGTATGCCATAAACCATGAAAATCTCATATGGTGGGACGGGAAAAGTATTTCTTTATTATTAACTTCAACAAATCAACTTACAATGATGAATTTGGTCGCTGCTCCACGAACCTGGTCCTAGGCTCCTCTTCAACTGTCCTCCAACTTCTTTTCTCTATCTTTCTCTTTGCACAAGGATGGCTAAAGGGTTGGGACAAAGGGAATGCACAGTCGGTTATAGTTTCTTTACTATGATTCTCCTCTTCCAAATGGGACCCCTAACCCTTCTTTTATAGGTTATAAGAAGCTAGGTATTGGGTCAAACCCTCTTCCATGCATGGTCGGAAGGTTTAGTTAACTCACCCAAAACTGTGTGTTTCGTCAACAACTTTCCTTTTTTTGTGCTTTTGTAGGTACACACAGGTTGTTTTGGGTCAGATAGCATGTACACGCGTGCAGTAATAGAGCAGGGCACGTGGGCCTTTATAAAATAGGTTTTTAAGAAGAGTTGTTCAACAGTTCTTTGGAAAAAAAGGAATCTGAGATGGCCTAATGCCAGGTAAGCATGTCTGGTGCAAATTAGGGTTATAACACTTGTGCTTAAATATTTTATTGCACTGGTTCTTTCATATTTTATTGCCTTGGTGCTTGACGTTAAGTGAATTGCACCGGTGTTATAGGTGTATGTACACACCGATGCTTGTGCCTTATACAAGCGCACTGATTTTTAAACATCCGCTAACACCTCCAACCCCCCAATTTTTTTTAGTTATAATCAACTTTTGTTATAATATCCGCAAAAAGATCTGTTATCGATAACAAATGTTGTAGCGGATGTTTTTTTGCCAATTTATGCCAATTTTGTAACACTAGAAACCTCCATTATAACCTCCACTAAAAGGTCTAAATTCCTTGTAGTGTTGTGTTATTACACTATCTCATAGTTGAAATTAATATATAGGATTAAAGTCCTTGGTATCATTTCTTCAATTAATTAATGCACTAAATTATTTTCCATGGTATTATCACTTAAATCAATGCACCCTATTGTTTAATGTTATATCATTATGAGTGAAATCAATGCACCATATTGTTTTATGTTATAACATTGTTAAAATGAATACGCCTACTTGGTTATGCTAAATTATTCACTTAAATCAATACAAATTGTTTTGCATTATGTCACTCTTGAAATCAATGCAACCAATTGGTCTAATCATTTAGCATTCTGTCTTCTCTAAAATCAATGCATTGTGGTGTTTTGCATTATGTCAAATTATTGAAATCATAACAATTAATTGCTCTAAATCACTTTTCATTGTTTGTGTTATATGCCCTAACGTCCTTGTTTGTGTTATTGTTTGTTTGTATCATAACTTCCTTATTTTTTTAAATCAATTTTTTAATACCATTACTAAAATCAATATGCCCTATTTTTTCTGTTATATGATTGAAATCAATATTTCATATTGTTTTCTGTTATATAGTTGTTGAAATAAATGATATTGCATTCTCTTTTAGTTTCCATGATTGGAACATATCAATAGTATAAACCCAAAACTCTTGAATTTTGAAACATTCTTCATTTTGATAATGTATTATCATCATATTCATATTGAACTATTATCTCAATAATATATTCAATCTCAATATACTTCTTGTTATTTTAGTTTTGATACAATTTGAAAAGTGATGGATGTCCAAAACTTGACTACTTACTACTTTTGTCATATTAGTCTCATTAAAAGTAATCTTATATATGTATATGATACATAATAAATATGCAATAGCTCTTGCTAAATTTGAAGTCTCC
>ML810879.1:28996-39481 GCA_009831015.1 Picea engelmannii
ACTTTTCGGTTACCAAGGCTTTTATCGCTCTCTGTTACCAATCTGTACACACCTTTTACATAACTCATACAGGCATTATATAATCCACATGCATTTAAGCTCAGAGTAAACATATTATTTACTGCTATAATTAACAATCAATAGCATTTAATAATAATTAATACACAGCGGAATGCATGATAACATAAGCAGCACAGTCATGCAAAACATGATTAAAGCATAATCAGATACTTATCTTTTAACAGTGGTAGATTCCACCAACCAAGTGCAGGCCTTCCACGAACCTCCCAGCCTTAGACCGCACTGCTCATCAAGCTCAGCAGTGGGTCACCCCCGAGCTGGGACTAAGCTCCACCCTGAGACAAGGAATCCTAGGCTAGGCTGAGGTTACAGGGAAAACAACACACAGCCATAAGGATGGGATTCTCTCCCAGGAACCTCTCACGCTCACTGCCCACAGACCCTCATTCCCCACATGCTTGTTCCACCCCAGGAGTATACACCTTCTCTGTCACCTGGACAGTCCTTTGGCTGCTAACCTCCCTTGCCTTGGGTTACAGCAACAGACCGAACCAGAAGTCTCCGGGCTCTGTGGCAGCTACAGGGTTCCTTCCAGGAGTCCTCTCCTTCCTCTGCGCACTCTCTCCTCTAGAGAGAGACGCTCACAAGCCAAAACCACATGTTCATCCAATCTCAACACCACTCTCGCCTGGAGAGAGAGAGTTTCACAACTGGTCACAAGCCATACGCAGTCCAACACTGCGTGGCCACAACAACCCATGGGAAATAGACACAAGCTTCCTCAAACTGGTTCAACGATGGCAAATCGATCTCACGGTCACGGCTTCGGAATAAAGATCTTATGCACAGGCTCAATCTCGGGCAGTGGATGCACACGGATTCTCCAGACACAACACGGGCTTTTCCAGTTCAAAACAAAGGTGAAACCGGCTCTTTCAGAATTGATCACAGGCTTCTGGTTTAGTACGGAGGTATACACGAGTTTTCTCAGAGCCAGACACAGATTTTTTGGATCACAGGGATGCACGAAGGTTCTCTGCAGAACTCGGGTCAGTCGTACTGCTCAGAGCCCGTACACGCTCAGGCAGTCCGATCGAATGGGAGAAGGAACCCCCTCACGGTCCACCCTGGCCGTTTTATTCGCATGCACCAGGGTCGACACTTGTCGCCCTGGAGACTGCATGCGTTCCACTAGCACGCATCACCTTCCCTTGGTCAGGAACTTAGGATAAAAATATAAATGGCACATGTTCTTTTGGAATAATAATAAAATAATTATCCCTAGGCTTAAGCCCCCTAGGCTGAACACTTATCCCCTTTTCCCACCTTCCAGCCTCTAATTCCTTGCCCTCTCTATGGATGCTTAGTCCCCCTTCACTCATTCATCGTGGTCGGTTTGCACCTGGCGGTGTTTACAAATTTTTATTAATTGTTCTGCATGATTACATATACAACAGCAGGCTCCTGGCCTTCAACACTTAGGCTCCCTGGCCTAACAAACACATAAGCCACTAGTTTATAAAAACTTGGCTCACCAGCCTATAAAACATAATTACAATTCCTTTCAGAACATGATTTACGACAGGGCTCGACCTTGGGGACACTACACCATCACCACAAATCCTAGCCCTAGGTGACGTCAAGCCTCAAGAAGTGACGTTTTTCCCCTCATGGGCAAGTTGTTTGGCATGTGAGGGCTAGGTCATGTCTTTCAAGGTGTCTTCTAGGCCTCCAAAGGCAAGTCATCATGATCTGGCATATGGGCCCTTGGCATCCAACTTGTGGGCTTCAAGCCCCATGGAAGCCCAAGATAGGTTTGTTCCTCCAAAACTGTCCACTAAACGAGGTCCTGCAAAACAAATAGGTGCGCCCTCCAAGGATCTCAAGTCAAAATATCATGGCAAGTGAAAACAACATCTAATAAACAAGGCACTTAAACATGTGCATCAAAACTACCTCATCAAATTAAACAAATGCTCCAAGACCCTATACAATTGACCAAGTTTAGGCATGTGAGGGGTGTCATAAAAGTCCTATTAGGTAGACCAAAACCCTCAAGTAGGGGATGCTCCCAAGGATGCCCCTTCAAGGTTATGTAGTGGATGATGAGGTGGATAGGGGTTTAGACTTCATAGGTCAATGGGTTTCATGACATACAAGGGCTCGTATTGTCTCATTTATGGGTGCCTTTGTAGGGGATGTGTTGCACCCTCTTCCCCAATGCAACCTTTTTCCAAGCCCATTTATTTGCATTTATTAATTAATCAATGATCCAAACACGTGTGCACTCCCAATAGTGAATCGATTAGCTTGGGGGGCAGTAACACAGTGTCACTTGAACAAAGAGGTCCACAAAATGTCATAGGGGTAACCATGTAAAGCGTTGTAACGCACTTGTGTTAGTCTTATATTCAAGCGGGATATTTATTATATGTTTGATACTGTGCAGGTCTTCAATTATTTCAAGAAAAGCAGTTCATTGTTCTCAAGACCTAACTGGGCGAGCATCTAGAAGGTTTATTTTAGGCTCTTCATCTTTTGCCAGCAACCATCCCCCTAGGCCTTCATCCCTTTCTTCCCATGAAATGAGGTACATGGCCTTCTTGGGTCACTAAAGTCAAAGGGCCTAGAAGAGGGAAATATTATGGGAATGTAATGAGCAGAAGTGGTAAGTATGGTCGGGAATGGTACGACAACCCCTCAAGGGACCCCCAGTCACAAACCTTCCCCAAAGGTTGGCCACTTACTAGGAAATCTATGACACTCACCAAGGTGAAACAGGGTCAAAAACATAATCTCCAAGTAGGCATTCTAAAATCAAAAGTAGCTTAAATACAACATGTTTAAATGCCTCAAATATTAGGGTGATTACCTGCCACAATACTTGACTTGTACTGCATGGAGCAAGACCATCTGCCTTCCAGAAGCTAGCTGGTGTGGTGGATGCGCTGACAAATGGATCAAAAAGTGGTGATAGAGCGGGCTTTCGTATGTGCAAGTGGACACTGCTAGTCATGTTGTCTCTCGACACTCCATATCTACAACCTGAGGGCCTCGAGACATCATTTCCTTAGTTATCCCACAAAATGGGGATAACAAACCAATCGGGTGTTAAGCCACAGATCAATGTAGTCGTTAAGATCAGGGAGAATATGAACCATCAGATCACTCTATGTCGGGAACATATCGTGACCATCGGATTACCTAACTACAAATACATATTAATGCATACTAAAGAAACACACTTTTACTTAACGACTCATTAGACCAAGTTGATATTAACTAACTCCTAAGTGTCTAAATATCCTAACAAAGGAGAGTTGGTGAGATGATAGTAGTCGACCCCCTAGTTACCCCAATCTATCATCTGGGCACTATGGACTTCTACACTTTCATGATCACAGATTGAGCAGTAATAGATAGTATTATATAAAGAAATGTAAGAAATGTAATGAAGCATGGTGAAGAATATTGTTATTCTAACAAGCAAGGATTGCTTGGGAGTGCATCCCTTCCATAAGGAATAATAAATGATGTTACCCTACCTCAAGGGTTTTCTCTACAATTTCTCTTGTGTTTATTCTTTTAGGTGAGTGATTCACTTCTATCTAATATTTTCAAATCTGAGGTACATAACAATAATCCACATATTTGGAGGCATTTCACACCATTGAAGTTCCTAGGAGGGCGCATTGCATTATATGTGGGCACATGGTATACAAAGCCCATCTACAATATAAGCACATATTTCTAGGTGGAGCACCCATCATCGAAGGAGAGTTTCATGACATCAAACACTAAAAGTAGGGAAGCACTCCACCTTTAGTGAAAATTTAAAATATTTTATGGCACGTGTATTGAGTACTAATTACTAAGGGCGACAAAACTTCAAGGAGGTTGCCATTCTATCTAGGGCGCCCACATTTGGAGGACTATTATAGTGTTTTATTGGCCTAGATCTAAGGGTGACCATAACCACCCTCATCCACTATTCACACATTCTCCAAGGTCACACTTCTTTAAGCATGATTAATAATGTCTTGATTGATCAAAAGGTACACATGGCATTCTTGCAAACTTTTCAAGGGAATTCATTATTATTTTTTTTATATATGGGCTAAGTAATGACGGCGCTCCCACTACTTGCACATCTCTCAAGGGCACACCTTATACAAGGAAAGAATGGCACATGTTCAAAGGGTGCATCACTCTTTTGGAAGTTTTATGGATGAGGACATGGTCAAAGTGGTCCAAAAGCTTCAAAGCACATCTCAAGAATAGAGGAGTGCTCCACATTCCTAGGGGGATTAATGAGCCCTTAAACACCTCTTGCACAATTATCAAGGGCGCACCAATTTTAGGAAGTTTTTTATGCAATTTGAAGTGGTCAAAGGGGCCTTTTTGGAGCGTGCTCCTAAGAGCATGACACATGGCAGATAGCACATTCCCCAAGGCCTAAGAACACCCTAGATGGAGGAGCGTTCCCATTTGCTTGGCATTTATCATTACTTTAGTGGGAGTGATTACTAGGTGGTTGTCTTGAAGAGCGCTCCAAGGAGAAGAAAGACACATGGCATAACAAACCCTACTACTTGATCAAAGAAGCACATTTCAAGGAGGCATTTTGCATAGGAGGTTGATAAGTAGCATCATGATGTTGATGTTTGTAGCATCGAACAGGTACTTCCACATCGGTTTTGTGTCTAACTTGTGGAAGTCGTTCTTAATGCCCCTCAATACTTGGGAGATTCACTTTAATAAAGTCATTATTAAAGTGAATGTACTGTTGTAATTAACGGAGTTTAATTTAAGTCAAATGCCTAAGTATTTGGCATTTGTGAGTTAAATTAAATCCTAGCCATTAGATCATAAAGTGAAGGTGAGATCTAATCTCATCCTTTGATCAGTTTGGAGATCTAGGGTTTTGGATTTAAGTTAAACTCAAGATTATAAAAGGAAGCCTATGTGAGAGGAGGAGACACACATAGAATGAGATAGTGAGATCTCATTGATTGGGTGGAGAAGGACTTTTGTCCAAGTGTGTAGGGGCAAGGTCCGAGGAAAGGAGCAAGGGGCAGCAAAGGAATAGCAGCCAGGTGTGATAGGCTAGGTTATTTGTTGTTTTGTATTATTACTCAGGTGGGCCATTATCCCAGGACGGGAGCCCAGTTTTATATTAATAAAATCAACAAGGTACTGGTTTTCCCTTAGGGGTTTTTCCAAGGGTATTTTACCCATAAATTACATGTGTACTTTATGTATGGTTTCCTTACTTATGCTTCCGTTGTAATGTTTCGTTAAAACTTAACCATGTTTTTCTTTAGTTAAATCTACTTAATAAGTTTATTGAAGCAAGGGTTTGTTAGGAATTAACTGTCAGGTGCAAGGTTAGGAGAATTCAACACATGCCATGTATATTTTATTATTTTGAGGAGTGCCCAACTTTGAGGAGCCGTTATGAATATAATTTTATTGTTATTTCTTGGAGAAATAAGTGGATCTAAAATCCACTTATTCATATTTTATTGTAGGAGGTTGAGCTAGAAAATCTATATAAAGAGAAGCTCTCTCCATTGTTTAGTATGGTTGGACTTGTGTTTTATGGCTTTATCACTTTGAATGTAGGTTTGAAAGGTAACATTTTGGCCTCGTTGTCGAAGACAAAGTCCAATTCCCATTATTCAGTAGACTGGCTATAGTAATGTGAAGGGTTTTGCTTTGAAGATCGTATTCTCGTAATCTCATTTGGCGATTCGACGAAGGAACTAAGATATGTTCCCAAAATTTTTGAAGTATCTTGTTGCTTGTAGAGGCGAGCACATCCGGCATAGATTTGAAGGAAATGAAGACTCACCTAGCAACTCCACCGCTTTGAAATGAGGTTTATATGTTTTTCAAATTTCATATCAATTTCTCATTTTCAAGATTGAAGTAGAGAAGTATGGCATTTTTAAAAGAATCATGGATGAAACATTGGTTCAATCCATTAGATTTATCAAGTATCCCAAGGTATCCAAATTAATTCCTTGATCCAGATTGGGACAAGCACATGCCAAAGCTCCATGGACATAATGACTCATGCTACATCTTTCATTGAATTCATTTCAAGATTCAATGTTGTCCATGAGGATATCAAGATAAAAATGTTTGTGTTCCTTGGAAGATGATGCATTGGATTGGTTTTATGATTGTAGTCCAAAGAAGATATCTTCACTTGTAGGTTTAATCGAGGCATTTCGTCAACATTGGGATGTTAGCTATGAATAGGAACAAGTAGAAAATCTAATGGGTGAGCCACTTGTGAGCCACTTGTGATTTCAGATCCAGAGGAAGAGAGGTGTGATGAAGTTATTGAAGACCTTGTTGCAATACCTCATGAATCCTTTGAAGACTATGCATGTCATCTTGTTCCAAAAGAAGCACCTCATCAAGATGAGGTACACTTGCATGAAGACAAAGGTGTGGTAAGTCGTATACCCTTTCAAATTTCTGAATTTAGTGACGAGTCTTTTGATGATTTGGAGAGGGCAGATTTTGTAGAGAAACCCTTGGAAGATGAAAACTTTTCAGGTGTTATCATCCCCTCATTTGATGAAGAGCATGGAAGCCAAGAGGATTGTTGAAAATCTGATCTCAAAAACTTAGTCAATAATAGATTTCAACCTCCTATAGTTATTCACCAATAAAGCAATGGAACTACATGCAATTTACTGGAACTATGAGCAGAAATACAAGTGACTAAGCAATCTGAAAATATAGCAGCGGAAATAACAATGAACAGTAGACAAAATCACTACATTTGACAGAAGGAATTTCTGGGCAATGCCCCTGGAAAAACCCACAAGGGGAAAACCAGTCAAGGAGATTCTTCTTATTGAGCTAGGAGGAAATTTTCTCAGTTTACAACAGCAACAGTATCACCATTAAATACACAGCAATAATCTAGTAAACATTGCCAACAGACCACCTCGAAATCTGTGTGCCAAATACCCTCAGAAAATGAACCTTGTTTCTGCCTTGAAATTCGTGCCCATATTTCTGTTGTACGACTATACTGTATGGCCCTCTTCTGGCAGCAAACAAGCCCTCAAATTCTGTGCATGGCAGTTGTACCTTGCTGTACAAATTTCTGTCTACTAGTGCCTATCTTTAGCAGAAAGGCTGCCTCGATTTCAGTGCCCAACACTAGTTGTACGGCCCAGCGAATCCGTATTGTACAGCTCTCCTTTAATGTTGTATGGATCTGTATTAAATGTTGAACTTCTGCCTTGGGATGCGTGCCTATCCTTTCCTCGAGATGTGTGCCAATCCTCCTTGTTGTTACTCTTTCCTCCAACTCAAGCACTCTCTTGGAAATTATGACTCTTCAACTTCCACTCAAGCTCTCCTTGGGAAATGTGTGCCCCCTCTTCTCTCTCAAGCTCCTTTTATGCATCTTTAATGTGTAAGTTCCTTAACCCTTGATCTTCCAAAGAGATGAACGGTCAAGATTAGATCTTTCCCTCTTGAGATCAACGGTCACGACTTAATTGTCTGTTGAGTTCACTTAAATCACTTAAGTGACCCAAAATTCATAAAGTCACTTTTACCAATTAAATGTTAAAAGGCTCAACTTGACTTTATAAAATCATTTTATAAACTCACTTAAGAGAGAAATATGCTCGGTCTCTTCTACATGTTGAGCGTCGGCAATGCAGAAGTACCTATGAGCTACCAAAATCTAACACTCCCTCTTAGCGAGGGAGGTACTTCTGGAGCCTCCACCTGGATCTATCTCTAACCCCATCATGTCCTCTGTTGTTGTAGTCGCTCCCTCTGCACCGGAAGCCTCTGCTCCTTCTAAACTTGAAGCATCTCCAGCTACCTGCACTGAACTTTAATCAAGAGACCTACTCATCCAAGGTCCTCTCTCTGAAGCCTCACAAATGTTAGACTCATGCTCCAACCACCCACTGGATCCAACTACAGGCTGACCAAGAACTTTGTACAATCTCTCCGACCGGACACCAAGCAACACACTTGGGTCAAAAGAGATTCCCTTTGGATATAGGTACGCCAGTTCTTGAGAGAACACAATCCCACATCCATCTATATCAAAAGACGACATAGAGAGCAAGTTCACTGGCTATTTAGGAACATATAATACCTCGGCCAACTCCAGATACCCTCTTAACTCCAGTTGGAATCTAACACTTACAACTCCCTCCACAGCTAAAACATGTCTGGTGGTAACCCCACACCCCACATAGCTTTTTGAGCCGATCTTTGAAAACTTGAGGAATACAGACCTCATACGCGTCATGTGTCGAGAGGCCCCACTGTCCAAAAGCCATGCAAGAGTGCCTATACACCCTATGCACCCAATATACCTGCAAGACGCACCATCAAGGAAAACTCCTTCTCGAACTTTTTTGTGAACTCAACAACCTCAGTTGATGCTAATACCTTTGGCTCCTATCTCTTCTTCTTGTTCAGATATTGGCTTGCATAATGTCCCGCTCCCAACTCACAACATGCATAGCATCTCACCTTACTCATGTCCTTCTCGCCATGAGAAGACTTCTTGTTCTTCTTCTTTGCTGCTACGAGGGCAACATTCTCCTCATTCTCCTCACCCTTTGACTGTCTGCTACAAAGAGCCTCCTCACGAGTCTCTTCCTGTATGAAGTCATCCCACAATCTCTCCCAGTTGGGATGATTCTCCCTGGAGACAACACCTTTAACAAGGGTGTTCCACTTCTTTGAAAAACCATTCAGAGCAGTCCTAACCAATTCTCCATCTGTTATAACCTCTCCAACTACACCAAGTTCATCACGAACATGAGTGATTCTGGTGGGATACGAGGACACTTTTTAAGTCTCGATCATCTTTATGTTTCTTAGCTTCTCTCTCAATACCATCTTTCGATTCTCATTGGAACTTTGGTATAGCTTGGTCAAAGATGCCACATCTCGTAGGAATTTGCTTTTCTAGCAACATGGGGAATAACATCGTCCTTGATTGCATCAAGAATAATCCTCTTGGCCTTCACGTTCTTCTTCTGGAACGCTGCCAAAATAGTTGCAACTGTAGGAATAGTGGCGAGATTCAATTGTGTGTTGTTCATAACTCAACTTCCTCTAACAACAAAGCTATTCTCTCCTTCCAAGGACTAAAGTTCACTGCCCCATCCAACCTATCTTCGAACCTCAAGCTAGTAGCCATGTCCTTCTCAACTGAAACTCAACTCTTCCCCTTCCTTATTCCAGGAAAAGCCCCTCTGCACTCACTACAAATCAAGTGTCAAATCTCTTGTATGTTCAACCTCAGAGCTCCAGCTCTGATACCATGTTGAAAATCTGATCTCAAACACTTAGTCAATAATAGATTTCAACCTCCTATAGTTAATCACCGATAAAACAATGGAACCACATGCAATTTACTGGAACTATGAGCAGAAATACAAGTGACTAAGTAATCTGAAAATATAGCAGCGGAAATAACAATGAACAGTAGACAAAATAACCACATTTGACACATAGAATTTATGGGCAATGCCCCTGGAAAAACCCACAAGGGGAAAACCAATCAAGGAGATTCTTCTTATTGAGCTAGGAGGAAATTTTCTAATTTTACAACAGCAACAGTTTCAACATTAAATACATAGTAATAATCTAGTAAACAGTGACAATAGACCACCTCGAAATCTATGCCAAATACCCTTAGAAAATGAACCTGATTTCTGCCTCAAAATTCGTTCCCATATTTATGTTGTACGATTGTACTATACGGCCCTCTTCTGGCAGCAGACAAGCCCTTGAATTTTGTGTACAACAGTTGTACCTTGTTGTACGAATTGCTTTCTACTAGTGCCTTGAAAATCGTGCCTATCTTCAGCAGAAAGGCTACCTCGATTTCAATGCCCAACACTAATGTTGTGCAGATCTGTTTTAAATGTTGAACTTCTACCTTGGATGTATACCTATCCTTTCCTCGGGATGTGTGTCGGTCCTCCTTGTTGTTACTCTTTCCTCTAGCTCAAGCACTCTCTTGGAAATTGTGACTATTCAACTTCCACTAAAGCTCTCCTTGGGAAATGTGCGCCCCCTCTTCTCTCTCAAGCTCCTTTTATGCATCTTTAATGTGTAACTGCCCTAACCCTTGGTCTTCCAAAGAGATGAACGGTCAAGATTAGATCTTTCCTTCTTGAGATCAACGGTCACGACTTAATCGTCCGTTGAGTTCACTTAAATCACTTAAGTGACCCAAAATTCACAAATTCACTTTTACCCATTAAATATTAAAAGGCTCAACTTAACTTTATAAAATCACTTTATAAAGTCACTTAAGAGAGAAATATGCTCGATCTCTTCTACATGTTGAGCGTTGGCAATGCAAAAGTACCTCCGAGCTACCAAAATCTAACAAGGATGAGGATATCAACGCTCTCTTTTTTATTGGAAGGCATAGATGGGATGTGGATT
>ML810879.1:55881-73645 GCA_009831015.1 Picea engelmannii
AAAAAACTAGCATACATGTTACCTTCTTTTGCAAACCTGGGAGAGCATTATAGTTGAGATGTCCAAACCTTATGTGCCATAGTTCACAGGGGTTGATCATCTCATGAGCTAATGCTTGAATAGCTTGACCAGTGACTTTGTAAAGTCCACCTTCTTGAGCTCATGCTTTCATTTGAGGGCCACATAAGAGCCTTTCCTTTGGAGAAGGCTACTAAGTACCCTTTACTTTCTAGAACTGCAACTGAGATAAGATTTTTCTTTAATCCAGGAACATAAAGAATTTCTTCAATATGAAATACATTACCTAACTGAAGTTGAAAAGATGTTGATCCAATTCCTTTGATGGCATGAGTGCCATCATCACCCAATTCTACCTTCACATTGAACTTCTTATCTCAATAGTTCACAAGGTTTTGTTTGAAGCCTGTCATGTGCTTGGAGGCCCCGTTGTCCACTAACCAAATTTCTTCTGATTTGGTGACCACACCGAAGAGAGATGAAACAAGATAACTTTCTATGCGTTGTTCTTGTTCTTTAGTAGCAGCTTTGGTTCTCTTTCTTTGAGGCTCATGGAACCTGCCTTTTCATTTCTGTTGTGAAGGAGGGTTCCTGCCGTCTTTTGCGTAATGACCTAGCTTGTTACAGTTAAAGCTTCTTACTTTAGATAAATGAGAGTGAGAATGAGAGTGCTTACCTTGAGGTTTCTTACCTTTGCCTTTGTGCTGAGGAAACCTCTTCCATTTCTTGGCTTTGAATGAAAGAGCATGGTCTTTTACCGTTGAGGGTTCATTTCGGCTTTTAAGTCTACCCTCTTCTTTCAAACAATCATGCCATAATCTCTTGAAGTTGGGTTGAACTTCTCTTCCTTTAACCGATGAGAGAAATGTCTCCCATGATTCAGGAAGACCATCTACTACTATTTGTACAAGGTCATCATCATCTACTGCAACTCCATTTGCTGCAAGTTGATCTCTTGTTTGGGCAATTTTGGAAAAGAAGGCAACGATGGTTTCATCCTTTCCCATCTTTAATGTACGTAGTTGTTTATTCAAAGTCCTCTTCTAAGTTGGGGCCTTCTTTTCATATAGATTTGGTAGGGCATCAAAGCATTCCTTAGTTGTCCTTAGATGATCAATAAGAGGCATCATGTTGTCTTTAACTGAATAAAAAATGACCCTCTTGGCTTTGGCTTGCCTCTTCTTATAGGCTGCTCTTCCTGCATTTGAAGTAGGTTCTTCCATCACCCTGGTAACCAACTCATCCAAGTCACCTTCTTCTAGGATATTAAAAACCATAGTCTTCCAGGCATTGAAGTTTGAAGCCCCTTCAAGCCTATCTCTTGCTTTAACTGAAGATGAAGCCATACTGAAAACAAGATCTGATATAAAACAAGTTTATTGTTGATCTGCAAAACAAACCCTTAAGTGTGGATCTACGGAAGCTTAAGTATTATCTTAGCAAAACAAAGAACATATTTACCTGAGATGCTTGTTGTTATCCTCTTTTTTGTATGCTCAGAAAAATCTTTAAGGGTCATGGATCAAACCCTCAGGGCTAGATCTCATCATGATCTTTTGAACAATTTTTCCAAGAAGAACTTTGGGGAAATATCAAAAAACTAACCAGCATACCAGTCATCAAGTAAAAGGGTTGAAACAAGGACACCACTGTCCAATCTAGAGGTTGAAAAGGAGGCCACTAACAACCTTAACAAAATCTGTCCAAGAATATAGAACTGCTACAATAATAGACAAAAATAAATAGCAGTTTTAGGGCTGCCTCACCAAACCCTGATTAGGGTACAAACTGTTGTAGGATAGGTAGCATACACAGGTCACAAAAAGGAGGACAACGGCAACATACAGGTGGCACCAACAATAAAATAGGAGCAGCATACAAGTGGCACCAGAAGTGAGACAGTGACAGCAAGCAGGTGGCACCAACAATGGAGCAAAGGTAGCATAAAGGTGACGATACCAACAAGAAGACAACGACAAGATGGAAGAAAACCCTTAGGGGTCAGCGACAACAGGGAACAAGAGAGGTAAGCCCATGTTGGCTATACCCAGCAAGAGAAACTGATCCAAGGAGGGTCGCACCACTTCAACAACCAGAACAAAGGGAGACGCAGCAAAAACGCAGACCAAGACTCGGCTTAGAGAGTAGAGTGAATGTGTCTAGTGAGAGGAGAGGTCTCTCCTTTTTATAGTTCGGTAGGTAGGTTAGGGTTAGCAAAGTTATCCCTAACTTTAGGGTTAGATTAAACCCTAATAATTAAAACAAATTAAACAAAATAAACACTTAATATTTTATAACATAAAATATTAAATGTTAATTTAAAAAGTCAACAAGTCAAAGAGAGGGGATCCAAGGTCAAGACAGCTAGCAAAGAACCAAACCAAAAGCCACATCAAAATTAAGGAGGACGTAACTCAAGCAAGGGGTTGCAACAGTAATAAGACAAAGTCAAAGGGGGGTTCTTCTTCAATGGCGGAATGTTCACATGAGTCTCATGATATAATTTATAAGATTTTATCATCCCAGCATAAGAGGAAGGTCAATGATGTGATCACGTCCTTCTTCTTAATTGCTCCTAGGTCTCATGGACCATCCCGGGAGAGAAGAAGATCACACATCATCTCGGCTCGGTACTTTACCAAGAAACTGCCTGGTCCTAGACCAGGATACCCCAGAACGCAACTGGGGGCCCTAGATCACAACTAGGGTCTTATCCACCACGATACACAATCAAGGATCTCCAAGCACCGAGCAAGGATTCCCTAGAACACATCCAGGGGTCCTAGAACACATCTAGGGACTTATATCATCAAACTACTTGGTCCTTGACCAAGAACCCCAGCAATACACTGGGGTCCCTCACTAGGGTCTTTTGCCATGGCTTCTAATTGCTTGGTCCTAGACCAAGAAACCCCAGGAGTGTATTGGGGGCCCTAGATCTCAGCTAGGGTCTTTGCCATCCTCCCGGAGAATGGCTCTTGCAGCTGCATTAATCTTAACAATGCAAGATCAACAAGAGAATGTCTTTGGGGCTGCAATATGTTTGGGTCACAGCATGATCAATTTCTAGTTTATTGCAGAAATTTTTAACCTCCCAAAAGAAGCCATCGAGCCCTAAATCATGATCTGGTTTATTTTTTTCAGATCAGATATTTTGTCTCATACTTACATGTGCATGTTTGATAGAGGACAACAAAGAAAGACAGTAGAGTTTATGCAGATTTTTGTTGGCGCCACCTTCTAAACCCTTGTTGTGTGAGGGTATAAAGGATAATTTTCATCACAGCCAAGGAGGGAAATCTTTGGAGCATGTGGATCACTCCTAGGATAGGGCTTGATTCACATGCTCCAAAAATTGCCTCTCATTACAGCCAAGGACAAGAAATTTTTGGAGCATGTAGATGTTGGAGCCCTACCCAACATTGGATAGAGGAAGCTTGTAGTGACACATGCTTACTTTTGGATGAGTTTGATGTTTACTTTCATCTTCAAGGTCCTACTTCAATTTTCAATTATGCATTGACCAACATTCCAACACATGCTACCAGGATGCTTGACATATCCTTGTTTTGGTTTGTTGCCAAACACATGTGCATTTGTTGATGTGGAGGATGACCCCTCAAGAGGATCACCTCCATCCTCCTCCTCCTCTATATCCAATGCAATATGTGATCTGTTGATGTGGAGGATGAACCCTCAAGAGGATCACCATCATCAAAAGTGACCGGCTCTAGCACTAGTTCATTAAGATCCAAGTTGGCTAATGCCAACTCAACACTATTGTCCAAATCCATATCATCGGGAAACATCCCACGTCTTTGTCTTTCCCTTCAACCACTCTTCTCTTTGCCTGTAAATAAGACGAAGGTTGGTGTGCAGATACATCACTAAGTCACCTGACACGATGACAAAGAGAAGAGTTCAACAAAAGATTTTATACTTGAGTGAAGGGTACATTTTTACTAGGGTTGTGACAAAAGAGTTCAACAATCAATGCCACCAACATCGAGGTACATAAAGGGCTTGGTGCCCTTGATTAAATGCCAGTTTCATACCCTCATACATGATAGAATCAAATGGAAACATTGCAATACTGTCAATCTTGAAATCTTGAAAATCATTAAGTTTGTTGAATTTTGAATGGGACCTAAAATTCTACTTTTTCCATATGAAGTCCAATGAGGTTGGAACCACTCTCAAACATCCTGAAACAATTAATGGTAATGTTAAAAACATTACCATTAATTACTAGGGTGGGTGAAATGGAGGGGGTGGGTACCTCTTGAAATGGCATAAGGAAAAATAACTCTCAGTTGCACACCGAAACACCTCATAGCTGCAATTTGTATTAGAAAACATGAGCCGAGGTCATTTTTTGTGCAGGACCTGTGTCGTATTTTCATGACATGTTGAGGGCACGTGTCCTGTGAATGGGATACGTGACAAGCACGTGTCTGACACGTATCCTCAACATGTTGTGTCCGACACGTAGGATACACAACATGCAGGGATTTTGGACATGTCCGACGACTTAGGTTTTGATTCATCAAAAGGTCAAAGCTACAAGGCACATGGCGCTCTTGCAGACTTCTCAAGGGCATTCATTATTTATTTTTCTATATATGGGCTAATTAATGAGGATGATCCCACTACTTGCACATCTCTCAAGGGCACACCTTATCCAATGTAAAGAATGGCACATGTTGAAAAGGCACATCAATCTTTTGGATGGATGAAAACGTGGTCAAAGTGATCTCAAAGCTTCTTCTACACTCTTTTCAAAGCACACATCTCAAGAATAGAGGAGTACTCTACATTCCTAGGGGGATTAATGACCCCTTAACCACCTCTTGTACAATTATCAAAGGTGCACCACTTTTAAGAAGTTTTTTATGCAATTTGAAGTAACTCCTTTGGGTTAGTTTGAGCATGTTTATAACATCCCTACTATGCCTTCTTCCATCTTGTTCGAACCCTCTTGAATATTAGCTTAGACTCCATCGCCCATTGGAAAAGCACTTGTCTTGGTCCACCATCCCATTTAATCTAAAGTTTATCTCACACTTTTACTTGGGGATTTCCCCCTTGTGTCGGAGGAGAGCCGGCCTAAAGAGAGAGGAAGGGTTGTTGTGGTGACACCCCTAGGATTGCACTTGTGTTTCAGGGATTTATCACTTTGAGTGCAAGTTTGGGAGACAACACATCAGCAATCCCCCTAAAGGATGCAAAAGCCCCAAGTACGACAAAGCCAGAACCATGGGACTTGACAAGGAAAGAGCCAAAATCAATAGTGCTCTTGGACAATTTACAAATGATTGGACCGAATATGGGGTATCCATTGTATTTGATGGTTGGACACATGTTAAAGGTAGGCCATTGATAAATGTTCTTGGTGTGTTTGCTAGTGGTGTGGTCTTCCTTTCAGCCCATGACTACTTAGATTGTTACAAAACCGTTATCAATATTGCAAAGCCCTTAATTAAAACCATTCAAGACATTGGGCCATACAATGTCATTCAATTCATTATTGATAATGTTGCTAATAGGAAGGCAGTCAAAACAATCACTAAGGATATGTATCCTAACATATTTTAGTCTAGGTGTTTGGTGCACACATTGAACCTTTTGATGTATGATATTATTAACTTGAAGGAGCACGATTATAAATGGAATGGTACATTGTACAAGAAAGGCAAGAGTATCATAAAATTTATCACCAATCATAGTCATGCCCATTACATTTCCTGCAATCACTCTAAGTTGGAGATACTTAAGATTGTGAATATCAGATTTGTTGGCTATTATCTCACCTTCAGGCAACTTTTGAAGGTAAGAGAAGCATTGGCCAGTATGGTCTCAAGTGATTCATGGTTTGGTTTGAAATACAAGGTTGAATCCGCCTATGATATAGAGGAATTTCAAAAGGTGTAGGACATCGTTCTTGATGGTCAATTTTGGGCACAGATTAGGTATGTTCCGCAGTTCACCAAGCCCCATTAATAATATCATTCAATTTGCAGACACGAATCAGCCAATGAATGGGGAGGTGTATGTGCAAGTGGATAGCGTGCTAGGCCAAAGCAAATATATTTTTTGAGGTGAGAGATGCGATCTTGTATGATAATATTCATATGTGGTCAAAACGTGGGATAATTTGAATGTTCCATTGCATGCCTTAGCATATGTCCTTACACCCAAATATTATTCTCTATCTTGGTTGGCCCAACTAGCACCTAGGGGTGGGGTTAGGAGAAAACTACACGTAGATCCAAAGGTACAGAGTAGATATATGCATGCATTAGACAAATTGGTCCCTGATGATGACAAGTGTGCTCTAATGTATAGCAAATTAAGTAAATACATCAATGAACATAGAGTCCTTGCTAATTTGCATGTAACTAAAGATCGAGAAAGGTTGAATCCTATCAAATGGTGGAACATGTATGGGGCCTCTACCACATAGCTGCATAAATTAGCGATGAGGGTGCTTTCACAGGTTGAGAACACTTCTTTTATAGAAAGGTGTTGGAGCACCTACAGTATCATCCACACTGTAAAGAGAAACAACGTGAGTGTTGACCAAGTAGAAAGCTTGGTTTATGTGCACTACAACTTGAGGTTGTTATCCCATTATTGTGAGGTGGCGAAGAATAATAGAACATATATGACTGGGGACAACAATCAAGAGGAGGCTAATTTGGAGGATGCAGCCATAGCTTTAGAGCACTTGAAGGTTGAAGTTTTGCTGGTGGGACTCATGACATTGATCATAAAACACAGATCCCACCCCCATCTGCCACCACTGTCGGCACTAGCAGATTTCCAGATGTAACAACTTTAGCTTCACAACCTCCATCGTTACATGGGGGCGTGTTTCTCATGGTCCTGTTCAATGACCACTTCCACCTACTCCTAGTCCTATTCTTTATAGACAACGAAAAGAGAAATTAGAAGTTTCTTGCGGCAGGAGAAAAGAGAAGTAGATTGTGGAATTATTTGTCTTTTTTAATTTGGAATCTAGTTTCTTGATTTTACAGTCCTTTGTCTTTATTATGGCCTAAATTGTAAACATTATATGACAATTTAAATTTGAACTTTGAACTATTGACTGCATATTACAACTCTTTCGTCATGAATATGATGCTTTGTTTCATTTCGTGGCTTATGTTATCTGTTACAGTTTGTTGATGACAAATGTTATATATTGAAACTTGAAGGTTGATATTATGGTTGATCATTTGATTTTATATAAAAAACGCTTATGCCGCTCCCAACAGCTAGGGTCCAGAGTTTGATAAAGGGCATTCATTAACAACTAGTGTTCAATGGGAGAGATTGGGAGGAAACATACCCTAAGTAAAGAAACTCTGAAAAATAATTTTCAGCTTACAACTTTGAATGGCCATAATTATCTCATTTGTAGTTGAAGGTAGGAAAGATTTTAGGGGCTAAATTTCACCATTTGGCTAATTTCCACTTATTTTTCCAAAAACTATTCGCCAAATTTTATTTTTTTCGAAAACCAATTCACCCAATTTCTATAGGATAAAATTATATTTATTAAAATATCACCGAAATTTTATAGAACATGTATAAAATCCTTGGAAATTTGAATATTTTTACAAAACTATCACCAAACATTTATAGTTGTCATTTTAAAAATAAGAAAGATTCGCCAAGGTTTCTACACTTCAAGATAAGTATGGATCCTTCAAATTTTCCTTGATTGAAGGTATATCACATAATATAAGAATTTTGTGTACTACGAACTGATGTACACAATGACATTGAGAGATTTTGATTTTGGCACCTCCTCTAAAAGACACTACCTCAATGAACAACATATATGGTAAAATTTCAGGAGCCATCCAAAATGGTTGTGATTAGAGTACTAAGAGGTGTGGGTTTCAAAGGTGCAAACCAGCAAACGCTAGAGGAGGGTGAACGATGTTGATTTCTGTGATGATCTAAGAACTTATCTTCGGACAACTGTGCTTGATTGTACGCAGCATTAAGGGTCGTGATTTCTATATACTTCAACTCTCAATAAAAATGTTTCTACAGCCTACTTTTAGCTTGAGGATGAGTTTATTTGCTTCATCCTTGACGTTGAGAAGAATCTGAAAGTAGTTAAATTGATAGATGTAGTCTTGCAGAGGCATATTGAATCCTTGTCACAAGCAAAGCCACTTAATGGCCATATCCTGTTGATAATTGGAAGGACAAAAAGCGAGGCTAAGGGCCTCCACAAGCCCATCCCAAGTGGTGAATGGGTTTTGATTTAATATACATTCTGCAACCAATAGTTTGGCAAGACCCATAAGCTTCAACTTCATGAATGGAACCTTCTCATTGTTGAGAATCTGACTATAATCAAACCAAGTGTCTAGGTCGAGGATCTAGTTTTCGAGCACTTTTGAATTGCAAGATCCATTGTAAATAGGCACCTCACATTTGGTGTGCTGAGTAGATGGCTTGTGGATCGAAATATTGTTAACTTTATCGCAAGGCAGTGATGTTAGCAAGTTCCACCACCCTTTTTGTAAATGAAATTTGTGACATAGCTCGTGTAGTCATCGTCTTTGATGTAGAAGAAAGGAGCTAGCTACAACAATCATTAGAAACCTCGTTTCTTGCAAAATTTTCAAATGACAAAAACAAATTAGTTAAATCAACTTGTAAAGAGATCAAGAAAAGATGAAAACTGCAACGCCATACACAATCACAAGGAGCACACAATCTTGAAGTTAAGGCCACAAAAAGTCGTTGCTAGCACTATGTGAAGAGTGTATCTTTGATGTGTTTGTAAGGGATCTTTATACCAAACGCTTATCCCACTAGTGTTTAGGGCATAGTAGCATGCATATCCAAACTTGGGTTCACTAAAATGTTGAAATCCACTACATGAAACATGGCATGAATGGAGAGAGCTCGAGACGAGCCATAGAAGGCCAACCACAAACCAAGTGGGGAAATTTTTTACTCAACTAATATAATAGATTTTTTTAGGAACATGTAGCATCGGTGATAATGTGAAATCACATGGTTCTTGTATTAAATCAAAGTGCAATCACTAGTGCCAATAATTAAGCTAACAATCACAACAAATGTGGCTTTTGCAGGCCGAAGTCATAGTGTTAATACCAAAACATGAGGATTGGCCTACAATGGCACTCGGTGACTATGCAGGGGGAACTACATGGGTCTCCAAGAGAAACAATGGAAAGGCCATCAATCAACTTTGAGGGAAGGCACTCAAATCTGCAATTTAGAGTTGAGCCACAAGAAAAACTAGTGTTGGATTTTTAGTAGAGGAATGCCTTTCCCAACCTGTCAAATGACTTGTGAATGTGAGAAAGCATTAATACTTATGCATGTCTCTAGCTGGGCATCTTTCTCATTGTGATTATGCATGACACCTAAATGTCATTTGCCCCAAACTTTTATCAAATCTTTTGTTTGCTCAACTTGTCTCTAAAGATGCGAGTCTCCAAGTCTACATGGTCTTGTTACAAAGGGTCTCAAGTCTTGAGAGTGCCAATCCAACAAGAGCCGGACCGGGGGCTTAAGCGAGCCAGAGAGCCTCAACAACGATGGTAGTCAGCCTTGGGGCCAAGTGTTAGCAACAAGAAACAATTGAACCACGTTAAATAGAAGTTGATACCTGTACCCAAAAATTGAATCGAAAAGCAAAACTCAAGGAAACAAAGAGCAGTTACCCAAACCCAATCTAGATCGGAATGCTCTGATACCAATGACGTGGTCCAATAACACTCAAGAGTAGAGTTCTACACCAAAGTGTAAAGGAAAAATCTCTAACTGAATTTTATTTAGTTAACACAAGCTTAAATAGCTTTTTACCAAAACTAACATGTTATATTCATGAAGCATGTATATCAACGAACTACAAAATAGTTGGAGATAACCTCTCAACTAATTACAATAATAGAATTGATTAAATCTAACATCTCAAATAACCACAATAATAGGAAAATAAGTGACAACCCATGACAATATTTGTTCCACGTTAATTTTCACACAAAACAAATAATGAAAAATGTAATAACTAAAAATCTTTATCATAAGTGCAGGGTTCCTAAGAAGTAAGCAGTAAAGTATAAATTGCATGCTTGAGCTCGTATGGGGTAGAGTTGAGTTATCTCCATGTGTTGGGGGTAACAAAAGTACAAAACACAGAACCATGAATTGATTATTTAGATTTTATTTGTTCTACATTAATTTTCTTACAAAATAAATAATGAAAAATACAATAACTAAATATTCCTATCACAAGTGCAGGGTTCTTAAGAAGTAAGCAATAAAGTAGAAATCACGTGCTTGAGCTTGTATGGTTGGGGGTGGAGTTGATTTATATCCATGTGTTGGGGTTAACGAAAGTGCAAATCAGCAAGCAAAATAAGCAGACAGCAAGCAGATATGCATAGACAACTACTCTCAATGCACAAAATCGCTAAGTGGGAACCTAAAGGAGCGTTAATCTCCCACTGTTTGGCGTTTAAAACGTGAAGATCACCAAGCAAAATCACTCAAAATGCTAGAAAAACACTAAAAAGAACTATATGCAAGTATGCACACAAACCTGTTATCGCACAGTTTGTAGTTATGGTAAAAGATGGATAGAAGAAAGGCAAACTGGCGAAACTGAGACTATCCTACCACTGTCACCTCAATAGGATAGCTCTTTCTATTTAGGGAGGTAAGGCCCAGGGGAGACGTTCCCGGTGACCTGGGGTTTTGACAAGGTAAAGGCTTATGGCTGAGTAATAGTTTTCCCCATCACAAGTCACCACCGATTAGAAAGTCCCGTCTAATCAGCCAATAAAGATAAAGAATAACCAAAAAGTGTATCTACCCGAGACAAAGCAACAAGGAAACTATACATGCGCAAGATCACTTGCTTGGTTAGTATTTCATATAATCATGGACTTCTGATATAAAGCAATTGATAAGCAATATTGATCAAGCAAGTCAATGATGTACAATAGCAATGATTATAATATATATCACTTCACAATAAATGTTGATGAGCAATGGAAATCAATGTAACAATATCAATACTAGAAGCAACGCTTTAGCCAATCTTACAATTGCTTTAAAGACACAATAAATGCTGCATGGATATGTTTATAGCACAAAATAGATGACGGCAGCAATAGGGTTAGTAAATGTTAGTCTAAGCTAGGGTTAGAAGGATTAGTCGTTGTTCAAAGTATTAGAAGTTGTGTATGATCAAGGTACTCAAACAATGGAGGTCTTAGATCAGTGCTTTATTAGGGCAAATGGAGTCAAAAGGGGCTACAAAGGTTGAAGGGCCGTGATGATAGTGATAGGGCTAGAGACAAGAGGGTTTGATGTTGAAGTGTTGCTAAAGCAAGGCTTCAACAAGTCAAACCCTAGGGGAGACGGCTCACTAAGGTGTAGATGACCTAGGCCTTAGTGCATCTTCATCCTTCTCTAGCTCAAAAGACAAATTTAAACGGCTAGCTTGAGCAAGAAATGATATGGCTGAAGACAAGAGGGTCAAATGTTGAGGTATTGCTAAAGCAAGGCCACAACAATGAAACCCTAGGGGAGAAAGGCTCACTAAGGTGTAGAAACCCTAGGCCTTAGTGCTTTCTCCTCCTTCTTCAGCTCATTGACAAGAATAAAAACGACAAGGCTAGAAGAATAGGATTAGAGTGTTGCTATGGCAAGGCTCTATTTAACTTCAGCAAAATCAAATGGCTCTTTAACTTAGTAGGGACATGAGACAAGGACACCAACATGTGCTTGTCACCTAGGGTTTAATCCAACAAATTATAATAACAAAATGCAAGTAAACAATACCATAATCATTCAAATAAGAAGTGTTTTGCAGAAATTCACTTACATTTATCAAGAATTCATATAGCCATACCCTAGTTGTAAACCTTCCACCAAGAAAAATGCCAAAAATCACCAAAAAGAAGCTTCCTTCAACAAGTGCGCCACAATTTCAGCCAATAACCCTAAGAGGGCCGAAAATTTCAGACCTCACCAAGTGGTGAGTGAAAGATGATCCAAATATGAGAGTTAAAACCCTCAATATATACCATACTAATGACCTTAATTAAATTTTAGGTCATCAAAAGGTCGACAAGGCCAAAATACACAGTAATACTGTTTTACATTAAAATGTCATAATGAAACCCTAATCAAGCAAATAACGAGGACGTCATGCCCTTTTAGGGTGAGGTTAGCCCTTTCTAGGGCAAATGTGTCCTTCTGGAGCAAAACGTTAGCCCTCCTTGGGCCTCTGGCAGCTGCCACACGTGCCAATCCTGCCACAATTGCCTCCCAAAACGTCCATAATGTTGGATGACGTCATAGGCATAATGGGTGACGTTATGGGCCTTCCAAAGCCAACGTCTAAGTGCAAAAGGCACAACCCCCCTGGGTACAGGTCTGCTCAGCTGCCTCTGGTGGAACATTTTGCTCTTCCCTGGTGCAAACACTTTGTCCTGTCCCTGCCCCCTGCTGGGGTCTCAGCATCCATCTGGTGGGATCTTTAGCCCCATGGAGGTCCGAACTAATTATCTCCCCATGTGTACCTGTCCAATGTGGTACCTGTCCCCCTGGTATGATCCTGGACATCAACAAATACCCCCTCCATGGGCTCATAAGTCACAGGGATCATAGCAATGTCAATCACATCTAATCATCAATATTATTAAACATGTGCATAAAACCCCTTTTACTCAATCAAATGCGCAAAGACATTATACAAATCTGCAATGCAAGTTTGGAGGAAGTGACAGGGCATCCTATTAGGCTAGTGTCCACTGGGAAAGGGATGTTTCCGAAAGAGATTAAATCCAAGTCATGTTAATGGGTGAGGTGGATAAGGGATGTCCTGACAAGGGGTGTAGTGATAGCAGGGAAATGCAAGGCTTACCTGTGAGTGCCTTTGTAGAAGGCGAGCTGCACATGTCCTAGATGCAAATGTTTCCAAGCCCATTCATGCCTTTTATTCTTTGTTCTTTATTGTTTTTTCTTCAAGAAGCTAATTAGGGGACACTGCCTGGTGTGGTGACCAGTGGTGGCAATGTTACCCACAAGCACTTTCACAGAGATGAGAAGGTTGGCTCGTGATGAGACCCCCTTTCTGTTGGCCATGCAACTAAGAGCCACTACCCTGGCATGGTAACCAACTGTTAGTAGTGTCATACTGCTAGGTGCCCATGGACCTAATAGGCTGGCTCGTAACGAGATCCCCTATCCTCTGACTAGGTCTTGTTTTATTATTTTTATGGGTCCCTCTTGTTTCTTGTTGAGAAGCCTTTTATTGCTTTCTCGGGGATCCCTGGGTGAAGCATCTCGAGGTTTTATTTTTTTAGGCTTTTATCTTTTGCCAGCTTGCTTTTACGTTCTAGGCCTTTATCCCCTTCTTCCCACAAGGCAAGGTGCAACCCTTAAATGATTGGCCAACCCAATGCCCGGACTAATGAAATGGGATGGATGAACGAGAAGTAAGATGGAAAGTGGTAAGTATGACAGGAGCGGACGATGACTTTTCAGAAATCCCCCCAGTGGCAACTCAAAACATATGGGCACAGGCTTACTAGGGCATCCTGTCATTTCCCCGGACATGGTCAAGTGGATAAGTATAAGATCCAAGCACCCGTTAGAAACAAAAAGAACTAGATGCACATATTCAAAGGTTTTGAGGATCAGAGTGACACATACCATGATACCCGGACTCATTACCTCATGGAGCAAGAACCTTCTCTGATACAGGACCAAGCCGAGGTGATGGATGTTGCTGTTGCTGACAAAGTGGGGTCGTTGAAAGGAAGAAAAGATGGGCCCTCCAGGGCCATGCTCAAGTCAATCTAGCTCTTGGTACTCCATGTCTAGGACCTGAGGGCCTCGAGACATAATCTCCTTAGTTATCCCTAAAAGTGGGGGATAACAAAACCAATGCAAATTGACTATAATAACTAATTATTTCCATGTGAAAAAAAACAGATCAACAAGCTAACCTTGCTGATTTGAATGAGGGGACAATGACTTAATGTAAACTAATACCCTAGGATGATCCCTAAGTGTACACAAATCGGAAAAACACTACAGTTTCCCCTTTTTTCTCCATTAAATATCAAAAAAAAGAAAGCTAAACTTGCTGATTTTTTACAGAAAACACTAAAATAAATCCAATTTAACATGCTTAGATGAGTCTAAATGCACAAAAACCTAGAAAAGACTATAGTGCCTTTCTGAATCTATGCAAACGAGAGCATATGAGCGAGGTAAATTGGGCTAAAAGGCGTGGATTTCACTTGGATACAACCTCAAAAGTTGTGTCCAAGTAACTCCCTTGCAATCTAATCCAAGTAACCAGTACGGATGTGAATTATTCAATGAGTTTGCTTTTTGAATTGATTAAAACAAGTAAATTATATGACTGGCACGTTGTGATGGAGTTATGAATGAAAAAAAAGTAGGGCAAATGAAGATTATTTGAATCCTACCTATTTATTGCTTATAAATATTGCAATAAAAGCAAGTAAGAGTATATGGTAGAAGATAGAAAATTCTCACTTTGAACACGAAAATGATCACCAAAAGGGGTAATTGATAGATATTTATTGCCTAGGGTTACAGAACGAACAAAGTCCCGAGTAGGTGGGAACACACCAACACTCTCAAGGATCCTACGAGAGCCAAGATTCTTCACCTTCTCCACAAATATGGAATCATCCAACCAATGCAAGTGCTCTAATGCTAGATCTTGATCACAAATCTCCAAGAGAATAATGAAAGAGGTGAAAAGAAGAGAAGAACAAATGGTCTTCCTCCCTTGCTTGTACAATGATTCATAGGGAATAAGATAGATAAGAATAGAGATGGATTATGAATAGATGGATCCAAATCTAGTACATGCTCAAATATAGCACAAAGCTCAACAGCCTAAGATAAACTCCAAGTAGCCTCACAAGTGAAGTGCTCCATCTCAATATGGAAAGTTTGCTCATGTGTAAGCTATAGATAGCTCCAAAAGGTGCACCCTCCTCCTACGAATAGAACAAGGATGAAGATCAAACATGGCCCTCCCTGAAGATATTTGATGTAGGTGCTAAGGAACCTCCAAGAATACACCCTCCTCTATCAAGCATAGACCCGAGATAAAGATTGCACAAGGATCTTCTCACAATAGAACTAGCAAGGCACCTCCTTTGCATGAGACAAAGGTCAAACCTTATCCATAAAGTGGGGCGCACTTCATCAATTAGGGGTAGCTTGAGTGGTTATGAGGAAAATTGTTACCCTCCCCACCCAAGTTGATGAGCTATATATGATCTATTCATGAGTTGTTGACCTAGTCTTATGCCTTGAAGAAACTAGGGTTTGTCGTCAGTACCATCCTCCAAATGAGGGGAAATGCTCCAGAGGCTTCCCCTGCATTATATTACCTAGAAAAAATATTGGGGCACACTTCTCTAGGCCAAAATTAGGCAACATAAGACCCACAAAAGTGTAAAGGAAAATTCCTCACGAAGTAGGTCATAGGTGACCATGAATATATAATTTCCAATCAAGTAAACTCCAAGAATAACAATGAACATGAACTAGAAATCAACTCCAATAACTAAAGTGAACTGCATGTCCAAGAATAAAAAGTCAAGCCCAAGTAGGGTGTTCTTCTCTCAATCAAGAACAGACAGGATGAGATTCACAAAACTATTGAGGAATCTTCGTCATCTAGTGCGCCCTAGGTCCAAGCCAAAAATTGATCTACATGAAGTGTTCGCCAATGAAAAACAGAACCTTCCAAGCTACTACGCTCTAGATCTCAATGGCAACTGAACTCCAAAAATAACAACACCTCTGATCCAGGTGGGTATCAGTGGTCACCCACCTATTCCACTAGATCAAAGAACAGTTTCCATTCTGGTGGGTTTCTTTTATAGTTTTTTCAGGTCCCAAACTGTCGAGATTGTTTTGAGGCCCTAAACGACATTTTTTGGGCTCGACAACACCTAGCATGTAGCCGAAGGAAAATACTAGGCCGAATGGAATATGTACTCCTCAACTATACCTTTCCAATGGTGTATCAAGAGCCCCAAATGGAGATCGTATTCAAAAGTTATGCCCTCGGTAAGTTGACGTATCAACTACCCCCATCAAGGCCCACAAACCTTTTGGCGTTTCATCTTCTAGGGTTAGGGTTTTGGATGTTTAGGGTTTTCTCATTTATATTTTATGTTAAAAAGGCCCTTTGGAGCCTCATTGTACTCATCTTCTTGTGAATGAGCATAGTCGTCACATCTCTTCTCATAAATAAGCTGCCACCATTCGAGCAAGTTTGTTTCAGTCTGCATTTTTACAGTTTCAACAGGTTCTCTTTATTAATAGAAGTCAAGTTTTATTGTATCTCTATGTGTTTCTTTGCTATACATCTGTATTTCATTTCGTTCCATTTAGAAATCTGGATCAGTGGTATCAGAGCGGTCTGCTCTTTATTTGTTTCTATGTGCATGTCCCCAACGAGGTCAGGGTACAAGGAGTTGAGACTCGAAGTAGTTGAGCCCTTGCAAGACCGTCCCCGCCGATTATGACGACCTCCCATGGTGAAAGAAAAGAGAGACGATGGAGCAAGAGATCCTTTTAAACTGTTGCTCGAGGAAGCCCTCGCGCGACAAAGGAATGAGATGATGGATAAATTTGCACAGATCCTTCGATGGCTGCCAACAGGCGACGCATCTTCATCAAGCAGCCGCTTTGGAGACGCCGCCCCCTTCAAGGTACAAGTCAATTTTGATATCCCCTTATTTGAAGGCCGGATAGATGTGGATGTTGTAGATAAATGGTTGAATCTGCTAGAAGGGTATTTTTCGATCCATAATTTTTCCAATAGAGAAAAGATTACCTTTGCGCTCCTTAAGGTTGTCCCCCATGTCAAGGATTGGTGGGAGACTTACTATGAGCAAAAAGCCATTGAGGAATTTGTAATATTTTCGGTCGCACCCACTTGGGATTCATTTAGGGAAGTTATTAAGGAACAATACTACCATGTTGGAAGCTACGATGACCAGTATACGAGATGGACCACACTGGGACAGGAAAGGGACCAGACAATACCAGAGTTCACAAATATCTTCCATACCTTGTGCACCAAATTGGGTATCAAAGACTCCGAATGACATTTGGTGCTCAAATACCGTGGTTGTCTGCATAGATACATCCAAACAGAAATGGAGTTTATGGACATCTCATCACTGGGCACAACTTATCAATATACTATCAAAATCAAGCAAAAATTTAAATAGAAGAAGCGGGAGTTTGGATTTGCAAATTCCTCACAACAAAAGCAGGGCAAAGGCATCCCCAACCCACAGAACAAAGGACAAAGCAAGGATGGACCCCCTCGGGACAACCAGTCCAAGCTGCAAACAAAGAAGGGTAATGAGAAGACGAAGAAAGACATTAAGAAGTGTGAATTCCATAAAATCCCCTGGCATAATACTGATGAATGTCGCTTGAAGCAGTTGTTGGTGGCCGAGTTGAAAGCCTTAGAGTCAGAGGCAGGTTTCGACTCTGAATCAGATCCAGAAAAGGGCAAGCGCATCATTGATGCAAAACCCAATGCCATTGTCGCTACCACCAAGGTCCAGTCAAGTGAACCAGAAGAACCAGAGGAAGGTGAACACATTTTTCACTTGCAAATGTGGGTGAAGGGTGCTCCACTGCATTCCATTGTCGATAG
>ML810879.1:76710-91628 GCA_009831015.1 Picea engelmannii
GCACACATGGGATGAGAGTCGCCCCTATGTTCAACACAGCTACAACATAGCCCATCATAGCTCGACTGGCCACAATCCCTTTCTAGTGGGGTTGGGATTTCAACCATTGGGTCCCATTGATGTCGCGCTATCCCTTGCATCCACACAGGCAAAATCATCTCATGCTCAATCTGAGGCCAACAAAGCCACCGAGTTTATTGGACAGATTCAACACATCCAACAACAGGTCTATGATATTTTACATAAAGCTAATGCTAAGTACAAACAACGCCATGATCAACACTGGGTGTCGCACACATTTCAGGTGGGAGACAAGGTTTGGTTGCATTTGCAAAAAGAGCGCCTTACAGGACCCCATCAAAAGCTTTGTCCACTTCGCTATGGACCTTACACCATCACCAAGGTTGTGGGTGACAATTCTTTTGAGCTAAGTATTCCCCCCTTCCTTGGCCTACACCCAGTGTTCAATGTGGACCTCCTTCGACCATACTTCCCACCATTATTCGACGCATCAGAGATCGCAAAGCAATTGACACCGACAGAGCTCAAACCTGGATGCATGGAACAGGCAACCATTGATCAGATCAGGGACACTCAGATTAAGGGCACTCACCAACAAAGGATCCGGTTTTATCGGGTTGTCAAAGCAGGGCAGCTCCTGCACCAAGGCAAGTGGCTCACCCAGAGCCAAGTTCAACAAAAATTTCCCCATCTGATGGGGGCACTCAACGCAATGGAGACCATTGCTTCCTAAAGGGGGAGGGCTAGTCCAGGTGGGTATCGATGGCCACCCATCTATTCCACCGGCTTAAAGAACAGTTTCCATTATGGCAGTTTTTTTTATAGTTTTTTGAGTGCCCAACTTCCGAGGCCATTTTGAGGCCCTAAACGACGTTTTTTGGGCTCGAGAAGTTACACCCCAAAGGGTGATCCTATACAAAAGTTACACCCTTGGAAAGTTAACGTATCAACTACCCCCATCGGGGCCCACGAACCTTTTGGCATTTCATCTCCCGGGGCTAAGGTTTTGGATGTTTAGGCTTTTCTCATTTATGTTTTATGTTAAAAAGGCCTTTGGAACCTCATTGTACCCATCTTCTTGCGAATGAGTGTAGCCGTTGCATCTCTTGTCAAAGATAAGCTGCCACCATTCGAGCAAGTTTGTTTCTGTCTGCATTTTTATAGTTTCAGCAAGTTCTATTTATTAATAGAAGTCAAGTTTTACTGTATCTCTGTGTTTCTTTGCTATACATCTGTATTTCATTTCATTCCATTTATAAATCCGGATCAACTCCTTAAATGGAAATCAACTCAAGTGCAAGTGGAGAGACCTAAATGATGACTAAAAATAGAAAGTCCCCCTCAAGTGAATAGGTGAATGTAGGAAGCTTACATCCTAAGTGGAGCACTCACCTTCTCCCATATTAGGGCAGACATGAACTAAACTGGAATGAAGTGTAAGTGAGGCCAACTAGAATTGAACTCCACTCATTTTCCATGGTTATGTCAACTCCATAATTAGCAACCCAAGCGCACTTCTTCTAGAGCAAAGATTGGATTGAGTGGGGCCCACCATGGAGGCTTCTAGAACCTCCTAATCAATGACTTGATCTATAAGCAATCTTGGAACTGAGGCAAACTGGTCAATCTGGTCAAAATTCTCTATAACTAAAGCACACAAGGTTAAAATGTCATGAAAATCGTAAGCATAAGCAAGGCCCACCATAGAAGGTTCTACAAGGTTCCAAAAAGACCTGAAACCCCTCATTTTGACCAAAAACAAGAATTCTTGCAATGACTTGAAATTTGACCCCCATGCTATAGCAATACTAGGTCTCCAAAAATATGACCAAAATCCTGAAAATCCCAAGGATAAAAGTAGACCAAAATTTCAGTGGCTAATCACCACCAAATTCGTAGCACATAGCACATATGTCCTCTATATTGGGTATCCAAAAATATAATTACTTTGAAAAACAACAAGACCCCAAAAGGTTGCTTGGTCAACAAGCTACCTTTGACCAAAATTTGGTCTTGTCTGATCTGCCTCAAATTCAAACATAAGCACATCTCCATAAAGGGTTCTCAAATATACGATCAGATTTCAAGAAAGATGATTTTTCAAGAAACAGAATATTTTCAAGAAAGTGAAATCTTGAAAATCTGACCATACCATTTAGTAGTCTTCAACCTCACATACTTGCTCTAGGTGCTGCAAGAAACCTGCAAGCATGGGGAAGCTGCTGCAATGTCGATAAACTGTCCATTTGTATACTGATATGAACGTAATATGTCCTCTAGATGTACCTACCAATACCCCATCTAATACTCAACCCCTGCGCAATAAAGATCAATGACCATGTGCTAACTCTAATTTTAGCACTCACGGATGATTGATGCCAAATGGTAAGCTCTGTTTTGTTGAGTTCACCACATAAAGTGTCCACAAACTGTCGATGTCGAACCGAAAGAAACGAATTTTAGAGCAATCCATTCTTAGTGTTAACACATGGCTCATGATGGTGCATGTTAATCATAAATAATAAGAGAGAAAATTACCTATTTGGTACTATGATGATCATATGTATCCATGCAGATTGTAATAGCACTAATTTTGCAGCTAACTTGTTTAAGAAGTGCATTTTGTCAATAATTGAGTTAAGCTTGGTTGACTATTATGATAGTTGGTGACCCACTACTAGACACACCTTTTTATTGTAAAACATTCCCATATTTATTGCAGAACATTTGTTAGTAATGTAAGTTATTTTCAATTAAAATAAATAAAAAGATTTGCCAATCTTTCTAGCAAACAACTAAGGCTTTGATTTGAGGATTAAAAAATAATTTCCTTATGCCACTTTCCTCACCTTGATTTAAGTGCAAAACAATGTATTTTTTATTTGCCTAAATGTGGCACTTAAAATGGAATTCTTGCAAATAAATTTTGAAATGATGGTATAATCTTCAAACACAGCCATGGCTGACCTCACTTTGTAATCATTATTATTGTGTATTAGTGTGTTTCTAGAGTTTGTCTTAAAGTCGACCTAGTCAACACTCATTTATTATATTCCTAGGTGGTTAAGACCAACCTAGTCATTATGTGGGCCCATAACCCTCTTTGGGAGGGTGTCTTACCTATTTTGTGTAGAGTTACAAACTCTACTCATTTGTAACACCATCTGGAGATATTGCTCTCCTTATACAAGTGATTTATTCTTTAGTGACACAAAAGCATCTCTGGCCAAGTAAGCTATCCTGTGTGCATTTTCTTTGTTATTGAAGAATAAGAGTATTTTTCTTTCAAGTAATGTAGAATTTAGGGATGGATTCATGGCATGAAGTGAAATGGATTTGTCGATAATTGAATAAGGAATCTAGAACATCTTTCATATTAGGATTGAGCCCTCAACCTACCCTCAGCATGCATTTTAGTGACAACTGCTTGCATATCCTGAAAAGTGCACAATCAAGGAAAAACCTATTTTGGCAGACCTATATCTTTGAATTGGTTGCAGATTGGAGAAATATGGCATCTGGGTTTTGTTGGAAATTTTGTTGACTCCAATCTAACATATTTGGGTTTTCTCCAACACTCGTTTTTGCTAGGGCCTGCATGCATTTTGCAAGGCACTCAAAGCTAATTTTCATCCTGTGTAAAAGTGTCAGTTTTGTGATGTTTTTTCACAACAGCGACATTTTGGATTCAAAGTGAAAATCTAACAATGTAGAAAGATTTAACATCTCCACATGCAAAAATCTAAATCAATCATATTGGCCTTAAAATGAAACCTGTAAGTGCATTTTTATGAAGCCAGGTAAAAATGGTCAAATATATGTGAGAGGGCAACTTGACAGATCAGTTGCGTGCATATGGAGTTGAATCAAGAAAAACTAAGATATGGGTTTTATAGCCAGCCTGACAGACTAAAGACTTCTACCTTCAGACCCACTTTACATGCAGTTAAACAAAGCTTGAGTCCATTTTAAAAAGCCCTGCTAGCATGATTTTCACTTTGTGTAAAGAAGGCAAATTTTTAGTATTTTTGCACAGGAACATTTTAACTGTCAGATATTGAAATTCTGGAAATGTGGAGATGTCAGAAATGATCTAAAAAAATTCGGCAACTTGACAATCTAAATTTGGACTTGCAATGAAGCTTGATCATAAATTTTAGTAAAACTAGTCAAATTTGGTTATAACTAAGACACGGGTGTTGATTTTGTGGATCCACTTTGTGCAGCTGAAGAATAATTTGGAGAAACTAAGACACGGGTTTTGAAGACAATGTTTCTGAATTCAGCCATGTACTCTTGAATTTCATGTGGCATGCTACTCTACAGATTGGCATGCTTTTTGCAAACCCAACTTGTTGAGATCACAAACAAAAAGAGGGGATCAAATGTAACCAAAACACGAACCCAAAAACTTGCAGGAAAAAAGAGAAAAAAACAGTACTAAAGAAGTGTGCTAGAGCTGAACCAAAAGTGTGCTAGAGAGAGAAAGATGCCCAAGCATGAGTGTGCTACACATGAGATGCACAAATGAACATAAAAGAGAAAATATGCCAACCAGAAGAGAATGCCAAAGATGCAGTGCATGTAGGCTTAAAACCATAGTTTTTAAACTCGGACTTGGACATCAACTCCGTCACCTATCAACTCAGACATCGACTCAGACTCTGATTGACTCAGACTGATCTGATTTCAATGATTTGGTTCACTAAAAAATACATTAAATAATTAAATTTTAATGAAAAAAATTTATTTTAAAGCTTTCAAACGGTAAACCATGATTCCAGAATCCAAACCATTAGAGACAAAATATGCAAAGTTTTCTCATCTATATACCATGTAATATAGATTCGTGATCCTATGAACAAAGGAACAAAATTAAAAGCCCACAAAACCTTGGAAATAAAATCAGATAACAAGAAAGAAAGACAAAAAAGCAAATCATAAAAACCTGGACCACATGGATAACAGTCAACATAAAACTTATATTTTTCACTGCGACACATTTAAATGTCAGACAGAGAAGCAAGCAAAACTCAATCAATATATTGCCCATTTTACATCAAATATGGACATTTTTACACAATTCAACAGATTTTCCAAGGGAAGGTTTTTTTATGTCAAATCTTTGTGTTACTTTAATATTTAAGTGATCTGTCAAATCTTTGTGTTACTTTAATATTTAAGTGATCTCTCGATTCTAATTATCATAGTTGTGAGACTCATGGAAGAGTCTTCACGAGTTTTGATGAGTTGTTCCCAGGATGAGTACTTGCCCAAGACTCATCTGAAACTCACCAGCTGAACATTGAGTGCCAAACTAAGCTGAAACTCACCAGCTGAACAATGAGTGCCAAACTAAGCTGAAACTCACCTCAAACTCACAAACTCAACTCCTGCACAGACCTGCGGACCACAGCCAGAAAAACACGAGTAAAAATGGCCAAAAGATCAATTTTGGAAGGATAAAATGAGAGGGAAACACGTCTAGTGAAACCCTAAAGTCACCGAACTGATTTGAAGGCCGATTTGAATCACCCAGCTATCCGCTCGGCCGGTTTGGTGAGTTGATATCAGCTCGGGCTGGTTTTAAAAACACTGCTTAAAACGGTTCTATTAGAAAACCTCAGCTCAATGATCAAAAAGATGATTTACAAATGAGGTTTGAGTTGTATATTTATACACAACTTGAGACAAGCATCCTCCCAAGTGGGATTATGTGCTCATATAAATAGGGCACACTCCCCAAGAGGGTTATTGAGCCTATATATCAAAGTTGACTAGGTCAACATTACACCTAGTATTACAATAAATTATGGCCTTAGCCATAACTAATGCCTAACCAAATGCATTAAGGACACAATATGAGATGGTTGTTACCACATGTGAAGATTACACCACCCCTTGAGCTGAACAAGAGGCCACGAAGAGAAATAGTGAACACAAATGTGTGTGGGTTTATAGATACCCAACTCAATACAGGGTTGATCAAGGTTGAAATACAAATGAGAGAGAGTTTATAGATACCCAACTCTAATACAATGGTGAGTGGGCTTATGAATACCCAACTCAAATAGGTTGGTCCTAGCCAAGATACAACTGTTAGTAGGTTTCTGGATAATCACCTCAAATAGGTTAGTTGTAACCAAGATACAATTGTGAGTGGGTTTATGGATACCCAAAATAGGGTTGGCCCTATTCATATCGTCCCCCCTGAACCTAAATAGGAGGCCCTGGAGAGAAGGCATTACACCATAATCTCCCCCTTCAATGTTGAACACGGGCCACATAGTAAAGATATAACGCTCACTGAATGCCATATCAACAACATCAACATGGTTCCATAACCTGGTGAAGGTGGCCTCTAGCAAAGGTATAGAAGAAGGATCCACCAAAGCAAGTTAATCCATTGAAGGTAGAAATGGTGGAAAAAATTGAATCTGATTGCAATGTTGTCAAGTGTAGTACATCCAGAAGGGGTCACCATCATAGTGTGGAAGCAAAAGATTGTAACGTACCCAGCCACCCACAGGTTGGGCTACGCCACTTAAACCGACCGCAACACACCCAACCACCCGTAGGTGAGGCACGCTACAGTCCAGGGACTCACTTCACAGTGAGTTATCTCAATTCGAAACACTTCTAAGTTAATTAAGAGACATGAAAACCACATGCGGAAATAAAGATTCATGCCACAACTTGAACTAAGCCATGCACAACGATAACTAGCAAGCATGCATGTTCTGACCATCAAATTGAAAGATAAATAAATACACAACAGAATAAAACATACATAGGTAAATAACCATAATAGAGAGCACTTATCTTTTCTGAAAACAAGACACCAATTGGGTGCAAACCAAGGACGTTCCACCCAACCGTAGACACTATTGTTCCAAGTCTGAGCAACAGTGTCACCCTCGAGCCAGGGCTATGAATCCACAAGGACGGTTCCAGAGTGTCACTCGGCTTCACAAACCAATCAACACTCAAGCTCTCATGGGCTTCTCAGCACCCACATCAATCCAAGTACACTAGCTCTCTTCTACCCAGCCTGCACAACCCAAAGAATGGACCCCCTTCTCTGCCACGCAGTTCCTCAGGCTATCCATCTCCTTCCAGGGCTTCAGTGCAGCTGATCCAAAATCTCCATGCTGGGACTCTCAGGACTCGCAGCTGTGAGAAAAATTGAGCCCAGACCAAAGCATCTCAGACATGCAGGTTTTGATTCATGGCTGGAATACACCAACAGTCTCTACAACCAACCATACCATGGTTTCTCTTCAACAGTTCGCTTTCCTTTCCCAAGCCAAGACACGAATGAGGAAAGACGAGTGGGTGATAGAATGAATGGAGCGAAATCCCAACGAAAAGTGTGAACAACGAGCAATTGAGTGCATGAGTGAATGAGTCAACCAGCAGAAGAACAAGAACGAGAACGGGAGTGAGAACCCCCAAATAGACCAAGGACGGGTTTATGTAAGTCTTGGAATTAAGGAACCACTTGGCCTTCCTCCCCCCAAGAAGTTCATGTAACTATTATTCTCCATTAAGACAATAATGGGTAAATAAAATATAAAATAAGTACTTAGCCCCTCAAGCCCCTTCTCTTGTGGAATCATAGCCCTCTGTAACTCTTGTCCTTGTTCATTTAGCAGCCAGCGATGTCTTTGTTGATGATTACAGCTTCATGAGACATCCTCCAGGACACAGACTAATTGAGTTGACCTGAGAGAGAGACCATGAGTTGGGTGTGCCCATGAGATGGGTATGTGGTTCCTATCTGAGACAGAACTGGAACGTTGTGCTGACCTCCTCTGTGTAGAGAGTTGAGATGATACTCCAGATGATTCTCCTGTGTAACGCAGTGAGAAAGAAGATCTGTTGAGTTGGACGTGCCTGTGGCTGAGCACATGTGAACGTGCCAAAAATCCCATGAGTTGGGTGCATCGTTCTGAGACAGAGATGAAACAATGTATTAGCCTCCTCTGAGCAGAGAGTTGAGATGATGTTCTCCAGATGATTCTATTGTGTAATGCAGTGAGAAAGAAGATCTCTTGAATTGGACGTGCCTGTGACTGAGCACAGGTGAACGTGATCCTAGTGGTTGAGCACTAGTGAGTGTGGTTCTCCTGTGAGACGTAGTGAGATAGAGATGTGGACATCCCTGTGGCTGAGCACAGATGGATGTGCCCCTAGTGGCTGAGCACTAGTGGGTGTATGAGATCCCTTGCTATATTGTTCAAGAGTCAGACTTACCTGTAACCCTATTTGTGATGTAAAGGGTACAGGTCGGCCCCACCATAAAGTGAAAGATAATTAATGTAAAAGATAATTAATATGGTAATTATTAATTATATTATGAGTTATTAAGGTCGGCTTTGTTGTGCCAATAGACACCACTATTTACAGGTTCAGTCTAATATAAGTAAAGGTAAATTCCCCATTGAGGAATCATATCACAAGTGTGAGTTTGGAAATTTCAGCAAACACTTGTTCTTGGGAAAAGTGCGCACCTCTCTTGGGNGCTAGTCTTCTAGGGTTTGTGAAGCACCCTTTTGTGTGCTAGTTGTTTATGGTGGTGGAGGTCTTTCTCTTGAAGAATATAGCAAAGGATTGGCTGGGTTTTCTTCCCTTGTTGAGAAGGGTTTCCCAGGATACTTTTTGTGTAGTTGTGCATTGTGTCTCTTCTTGTGATCTTGGTTGCTACAACAAATTGTCTATGGTTTAAGCAAAATACTAAAGATGAAATGAACTTCATGCTTAAGCCTAACATAGTGAAAATTCAATAGTGTTTTATATTAATAATGATTAAAACATTATATTTCCTAGGCACACTGGCCTCTTAATAATTGTTTAGGCGCTTTGGCCTTTCATAACTTAACAAAATACAATATTTAATACGGGGCTCAAAACCCGAGGTGTTATATCCCCTCCCCCTTATTTTGGCACTATCCTCAGTGCATATACAAAACAAAGATCAAAATCTCAAAATTTATTCAAAAAGCTACGAATACTCCGCCTGCATGGCATCTTCATGCTCCCAAGTAGCATCTTCAAGACCGTAGCAAGTCCACTGGACTCTTACCATCTCTATAACTCAATTTCGGAGCATTTTAACTTTTTTGTCCAATATTCACGTTGGTTGGACTTGAATTTCTCCATCTGTCTCTACCTGAATTAGATGCCAATCAATAACATGGTTAGGATCATGTACATATTTTTTTAGTAAAGAGACATGAAATACATTATGCACATTCATGGAAGCAAGCAATGCAAACATGTATGCAACTGGCCCTATTCTGTCCAATATCTCAAATGGACCATAGAATCTGGCTGCCAGCTTTGTACAACTACCCAACTTCAAAGAACTTTTCTTGGGCTTCACTTTTAAAAGCACATGCTCTCCCACTTTAAATTCTCTAGTTGTCCTGTTCTTATCTGCATAAACTTTCTATCTATCTCGAGTTGCCTTTAAGTTCTGCTTAATTCTAACCATCTGGTCTTCCATATCCTTGAGCAATTCTAGCCCCAAGTACCACTCTGTCTGCTGGGTTGTCCCAACTCACTGGAGTATTGCATTTCCTTCCATACATTGCTTCAAATGGGCTCGTTTTCAATGAAGCTTGATACCCATTATTATAGGCAAACTCAACCAAGTGCAAGTACTCTTCCCACTTAGATGGCTTATCCATCACATACATTCTTAACATGTCTTCAATTACTGTTTGCCCATCTGACTTCTCCTTCTTCTTATCCTTCCAAGACTTCTGCATGGACTCTCTGCCTTTTCCTTGCTCATACAAGTACTTCGCCTTCCTGATGGTCTCAGTCAAAGTCCTGGGTTCATCATATTGAATCTTCTCTTTATAAAAGGATGGTAATCCACTTAAAAACCTCTGTACTTTTACCTTCTCATCTTTTATAAACCCCACATACTTTAGCAGCCCCAAGAACTTCCTTTCATACTCTGCCATGGTCATGCTTCCCAACCTAAGTTCAAAGAACTCCTGCATTTTCTTGTTGTAGAAGTGCTCTCAAAGGTACTCCTTCTGAAAATACTTCTTGAACTGCTTCCAAGTGATCCTATTCTCATCAACGTGCTCAACTTGCTTCAACTGATCCCACCATATAGAAGCCTTCCCATGTAAATGGTAGGTGGCAATCTTGACTTCTAGGTTTGATGAATAGTTATGCAATTGAAAATATCTCTTGAATCCAAGAAACCATGCCTCAACATCATCTTCCCTTTCTCTTTCACCATCAAAGGATGGTGGCTTGAGCTTCCTCAACTCTCCTTGCAAACTGTCCAATTCATGTCTTCTTCTTTGGTGCCTAACAAGAGACACCTCTGGACTACTTATGGAATCTTCAGATGCATAAAACTTCCTTGCTGAGTAGGGAGGTGAGTGATGTCTATGAGTTCTGCTAGCACTTCTTGAATAACCAGCTCTTCCACGATCATCTCTTCTTTCATGATACCTACCTTCTTCCTCTTGTTTTGAGTTTGATCCCCTCTTCCTTTGCCTCTGCAATTGATTTAAGCTCTGCATCACTCGAGCATTTATTTGAATTTGTTCTCTCATCAGTCTCTCATTGTCTGCTTTGTAGCTCTACACTTCTATTTTCAAGCTTCTTACAGTTTCTATCAATGTTTCTTTCTCCCCTATGCCCTTGTGTCCGTTAGATTCTGTCTCTGCTTTACCAACTCTGATATTCTGATCTTTGGCCTCTTTATCATAGTTGGAAGCTCCCTCTCCTTCTTCCATTTCTTGAATATGCATTTTGAACTAATATGTTTAAACCCCTTAATTCTGAAAAATGTACAAGTGACCATTTTGTTAGAATTACGCATATGATAAACAAAATTTTCCAAACGATGCTACGGTTCCTTTTTCTTCTCAATTCATGAAGAACATATATGTATCAGTCTACATCATATAACACTTCCATGTTATCCCTTAGTCGATATAGAATTCAATTCTGCATAGGCGCTCCCTTCAAACCACTTCCCCAGGTGACCACGGCTCGAAACCGCGGGCTTAATCCTTCTTTAGTGCTTCGCTCCGTGTTCTTCCACGCGGGAGCTTGCACAAACAACATAATCGAGGGCTAGGTTACATCCCAAGCCCTTTTTACCTTATCACAAGACCGATGCTAGGACCAAGTCCTCTAGACTTCGGCCTTTGGCTATTCTCTGTTGTCAACTTCCAATTTCCCCTAGAGTTTCACTTCGTCGAAGTCTTCACTAACTCCACCAGCAAAAATCGGACGGTCAAGACTTGATCTCCCGTTGAATGGACGACCTCGCCCCCAGCTAGAGACTTCAACGGAAATCGACGGTTGTGACTTAATCAAACGTTGAGATGGACGGCTTTTCGTCAATTCAGAAATTCGACGCTCCGGGGTTCCGGGACATTCAGTTTTCGTGTCTCTCAATTCCCCCGGAGTGACAATCCTCTGAAGTACTTACCCTGCTCCTCCTGCTTGATCTAATGGTCGAGAGAGGTCCCGAAGGGACCCTAGATCAACGGGTTGCATGCCTTCGCGACTTCGGGCTTCGACACTTTTCATTGACAGAAACTTGGAAACCCCCGAAGTCACATACCCCCGGAGCTGACATGACACGTTGACGTCACCCAGGGTGACGTGGACCCATGGCAAGTGTGCCACATGTTACTCAAAAACGGACAGATCGGGGTCTAAAAGGTGTTGAATCTGAGTGACGCGTGTCCCCACATGACCCTTTTCCAAGTGGCACATGCCACGTCATTAATCAAATCCAGGACTCCAAAGTTCGGAGTTTCCTGAGTCCAACACATGCTACCTCCCGGATAGCTGAACGTCGAAAGAAATCGACGGCTCACACTCCTCCCACAACCAACGGTTGTGATTGACTTCGGGCTTCGAGGCTTCTCACTCTAGATGACCCCCATACTCCCGAACTACCGAACGTCGAAGTGGCGAGGTTCCGAAGCTCTGAAACCTCGCTATCCTTCCATCCTTGCTAGATCTGACGGCCCGAAACACCGCTGAAGTCCTCCCTTCCATCTAATGGTCGACGGGACTTCGGGACTCCGACGCTCCGGGACACCGGGTTATAGCAGTTCATCAAAGTTTAAAACTCTTGAAGTGAAAACTCCTAAAGCGGTCAATGTCGGTTGACCACGATCAATGGCGGAGATCCCTTTGCGCCTCCCATCAGATCGGACGACTGACAGGGCTTCGCGACTTCGGCCTTCGGCAGTCCAGGTCTTGCCTGCCTACCAAGATCATCGAAGCTGCGAAGTTCCGAAGTCCTTCCTTCCCTTCTTGGTTTCGATCGACAGCGGATGATCGATCATCCAGATCCGACGGCTGGGACTTAATTCTTACCCCAATCTCCTATTCGCCTCCATCGGACGACCCCTGTTCACCTGCCCTTCGATCCAACGGTCCATATCTCTCTTGATCCCACGGTGGCGATCGTTCTTGAATTCGAAAGGGACAGACACGATCCTTCAATCCCTTACTAAGGATCTCTGACGTTCTAGCTTTTGCGTGAACTCGACAACGCCATTCCTCTTGAGCTTCACGACTTCAAGGTCATAACTCGATCTCAACCACAAGATCTTGTCTAATAGATCTAGCCCGGTGTTTCAACCAGAAGCTCTGATACAAATATGTAACGTACCCAACCACCCACAGGCCTGGCTACGACACTTAAATCGACCGCAACACACCCAGCCACCCGCAGGCAAGGCACGCTGCAGTCCAGGGACTCACTTCAGAGTGAGTTATCTCAATTCGAAACACTTCTAAGTTAATTAAGAGACATGAAAACCACATGCAAAAATAAAGATTCATGCCACAACTTAAACTAAGCCATGCACAGCGATAAGCAGCAAGCATGCATGTTCTGAACATTAAATTCAAAGATAAATAAATACACAGCGGAATAAAACATACACAGGAAAATAACCATAATAGAGAGCACTTATCTTTTCTGAAAACAAGACACCAACTGGTTGCAAACCAAGGACGTCCCACCCAACCGTAGACACTATTGTTCCAAGTCTGAGCAGCAGTGTCACCCTGAGCCAGGGCTATGAATCCACAAGGATAGTTCCAGAGTGTCACTCGGCTTCCCAAACCAATCAACACTCAAGCTCTCACAGGCTTCTCAGCACCCACAACAATCCAAGTACACCAGCTCTCTTCTACCCAACCTGCACAACCCAAGAGAATGGACCCCCTTCTCTGCCACACAGTTCCTCAGGTTGTCCATCTCCTTCCAGGGCTCCAATGCAGTTGGACCAAAATCTCCATGTTGGGACTCTCAGGACTTGCAGCTGTGAGCAAAACTGAGCCCAGACCAAAGCATCTCAAACATGCAGGTCTTGATTCATGGTTGGAATACACCAGCAATCTCTACAGCCAACCATACCACGGTTGCTCTTCAACGATTCTCTTTCCTTTCCCAAGACAAGACACGAATGAGGAAAGACGAGTGGGTGGTAGAATGAATGGAGCGAAATCCCAACGAAAAGTGCGAACAACGAGAAATTGAGTGAATGAGTGAAGCAACCAATGGAAGAACAAGAACGAGAACGGGAGTGAGAACCCCCAAACAGATCACGGACAGGTTTATGTAATTCTTGGAATTAAGGAACCACTTGGCCTCCCCCCCCCCAAGAATCTCATGTAACTGTTATTCTCCATTAAGACAATAATGGGTAAATAAAATATAAAATAAGTACTTAGCCCCTCAAGCCCCCTCTCTTGTGGAATCATAGCCCCCTATAACTCTTGTCCTTGTTCGTCTAGCAGGCATTGATGTGTTTTATATTAATAATGATCAAAACATTACATTTCCTAGGCACACTGGCCTCTTAATAATTGTTAGGCACTCTGGCCTTTCATAACTTAATAAAATACAATATTTAATACGGGGCTCAAAACCTGGGGTGTTACAAAAATCCATTGAAATATGCTAAGAATCATCTACAAAAAAATAGGGGACAAATCCTATAAACCTATGAATAGAAACTGCATCAAAGAAGGTTAGAAAGTACTTAGCTCCCCCACAAGAACAAGAAATCATGGGCCCAAAAATGACACTATGAACAAACTCCAATTGCTAAGAGGTGGGCCTCGCATCACAATAAAACAAGCATCTACTAAAAAACAACAAACTCTTAGAACATAAATAATGTTTCCAAATGTAGCAGGGTCAATAATGAGATCAACCCATTTTGGAACAAGTAAGGCCCAATAGGAAAAATGCACTGCCATATGTGCACTGTAAGGAGAAACCATCAAGTCCAACAACAGTGTAGAAGTGTTTGTAGAAGATACATCAATAAGAGGAGGTACACCAAACTATAATAGAGAAAGATCCACTATAATAGGCTGAGAAATATCTAGAGGAGAATCCTTAAAAAGAGGTAGTGGAAACGATCCTAGCAAACTACGAATAGAAACTCCATCAATATAGTATCTATACTAGAAGGATCATATAGAGAATATACTAGAATATGGGCCCATGTACTTGATCCAAAAACTTGAAATGTAAAATTGATGAAGTCGTACCTTAATCAAGGGTTTGGCACAATAGATCAAACCCATATGCAAAGTATGGCTAGATCATTGTGCACTATAAATTGTGCCATTGGTATCATCTAGAAGATCCTTGTCACAAATTGTTACTCTTGCAAGTTCTTTAATCCCCTAAAGACTGTTGAAATAATGTAACTGCAAAGTGTATTCTTATTATTATTTGATATATTCTTCATTGGATCAATCCCCATTGTGGATTGATCATGTCGGCTATTGTAAAAGGACCAAATCCCCTTTTGCGGATTGGTCATAATGTAATTGTAATAGGCAAAAGAAGAAGTTGGCCCCAAAATATATTTAAG